>APFE030411804.1:0-21926 GCA_000404065.3 Pinus taeda | reverse complement strand
CTCACTTTTGTAATATTGCATTGCGACGTTAAATAAATTGTAATGTAATGTGAGATTTTGATAATTAATTTTAGATTGATTGTCACTTTGAGATATTGTTTGTCACAATGCCATGCACACATTTCTATATCATTCTAACATCATAATATTAAACCCTAATATCAAACCGAATATTATAAACCACAACATCATAAAATCCAATGGATTAATAAACCCAAGTGATTACTAATATTATAAACCCTAGGATTACTATACAAACCCATGACTAAATATAAAACACAAGATTAATATAACATACCCAAGAAGATTTATAAATCTACAAGATAAATATTAAACCCTAAAATAAATATTAATAACCCTACGATTAATTTAAAAACCCTAGAGAAATATATAAACCCAAGATATTTAATAAATTAAACTCAGGCAATTATTAAATAGAAGAGACAAATAATATTATTAAACCTAAGGATTAATAAACCTAAAGCGATAACTAACCCCAAGGAATAATAATTGATACCTCGGAATAATATTATAATGCTAAGGGATTATAAACTGTAGGATTAATATTATAAAACCAAGGGATTCAAATCTCTATGATTAATATTAGAAACCCTATGATTACAAACATTAAGATTATAAACCCTAAACGAAATATTATAAATGAGAATAAAATCTAAATATCTAAGATTATAAAATCAAATATTCAACCCTAATATTAAACTGAATATTATAAACCCCAATATTAAAAAGTCAACATTTCAAACCGTGACACTCAACACAACATTATGAACCCAATATTAAGAACCCTTATATTGTAAATCCAATTATAAACTCTAATATTATAAACACAATATTAAACACAATATTTTAAACCCCAATACTATAAACTCAATATTAGAAACCCTAATAGCAAACCCCAATTTTGTAATTTTGCATTGCGATGTTTAATAAATTGCAATGTAACCAAATATTAAACCCAATATTATAAACCCCATTATTATAAACCTAGCATTTCAAACCATGATACAAAACAAAATATTATAAACCCACATTAAACCTTAATATTACAAACTCAATATTAAAAATAATATTATAAACCTTAATATTAGAAACCCTAATATTAAATCCCAATTTTGTAAGTCCAACATCGCGACAATGAATAAATTTCAGTGTAACCATAACATTCGGACAATCATTTTCAAAATTCATTTGATGCATTGGAGACAATGATTGTTAAATGTGATGCTGAACACATTTATGTACCAATGTTGGACACTTTTTTGTATCATTTCAATATCATAATATTAAACCCTAATATTAACTGAATATTATAAGCCCCAACATCATAAAACCCAATGGATTAATAAACCCAAGTGATTACTAATATTATAAACCCCAAGATTGATATTAAAAACCCTAGGACTAATATAAAACCCTAAAATCAATATAAGAGACCCAATGGATTATAAATCCAAGAGATTAATATTAAACCCTAGGATGAATATTATAATCCCAAGGGTTTATTGATATTTTAAACCCATGGCATTAGTAAACATAAAGGACTAATAATATTATAAACTCAAGGGATTAATAAACCTAAGCGATAATAAACCCAAGGGAATAATATTAAACCTTGCGATTAATATTATAAATGTAAGGGATTATAAACCCTAGGATTAATACTATAAAACCAATGGATTAAAAACTCTAGGATTAATATTGTAAACCCTATGATTACAAATGTTAAGTTAGTAAAAAACCCCTAGGGGGAACCCCCAGAATACTAATTTTAAAAATTTAGGAAAAATAAACACTAATATCTAGATTATCAACTAAGTATTAAACCTAATATTAATCCAAATATTATAAAACCCAACATTAAAAATTCAACATTTCAAACCGTGATACTGAACGCAACATTATGAATCCAATATTAAAAGTTATTATATTATAAATCGAATCATAAACTGTAATATTATAAACCCAATATTAAAGGCAATATTTTAAACCCTAATACTATAAACCCAATATTAGAAACCCTAATAATAAACCCTAATTTTGTAATATTGCATGGCAATGCTTAATAATTTGCAATGTAAAACCAAATATTAAACCCAATATTATAAAAACCCATCATTAAAAATCTAGGCATTTTCAAACCTGATAGAAAACAAAATATTATAAGCCACATTAAATATTAATATTATAAACCAAATATTAAACATAATATTATAAACCTTAATATTAGAAACCCTAATATTAAATCCAAATTTTGTAATGTCACATTATGACAATGAATACATTGCAATGTGATGTAACATTGCGACATTCATTTTTAGATTGATTGTCACATTGAGACAATGTTTGTTACAATATGATGTTGGACACATTTATGTACCATGAAAACATCATGATATTAAACCCTAATATTATAAACCCGAACATCATAAAACCCAATATTCTAAACCCTATGGTCATAAACCCTAAAATTAATATATTAAACGTTAATTTTCATATATTAAACACTAGGATTATAAAACCCTAACATTAGTATTATAAACTCTTGGGATTAATATTATATACCCAAGGGAATAATAAGCCTAAGGGATTACCAATATTATAAGCCCAACGAATTAACAAACCTCGCGTGGAAGATGAGGTGAGGAAACTATGACCAAAAGTGGAATGTTGAAAACATTAAAGGTTGTCAAGAGTGTTGTAGAAGCAATGGTGCTTGTTAATAAATAAATAAAACCTAAATTTAGTTCAAGAGAAAACATAGTATGATATTGATATTCATGTAAATGAAAACAAGAAGCATTCCACTAGTATTTTGAAATTTTTTTTTCCACCATTGAAATGATTCAGTTAATTTCATTGAACAAATATTAAACACAATATTATAAAGCTGAATACTATTAAACCCAATTACTAGAAACCTTAATAAAAACCCCAAATTTTGTTATTTCACATTACGATATTGAATAAAATTGCAATGTAAAACTCAATATTATAAACCCCAATATTTAAAACCTAATATTTGAAACCCTCATACAAAATGCAATATTGTAAACCCAATATTGAAAACCCCAATATTATAAACCCATATTAAACCCTAATATTAAAACCCAATTTTGTAATGTGCAATTGCAATGGTGAATACATTGCAATGAAATGTAACATTGTGACAATCATTGTGAGATTGATTGTTGCAATGAGACAATGTTTGTTACAATGTGATACTCAACATATTTATGTACCATCCCAACATCATGATATTAAACCCTAATATTAGAATAAATTTTATGAACCCTAACATCATAAAACCCAATATTATAAACCATAATATTAATAATATAAGTCGTATTGTTATAAACCCTATAATTAATATATTAAACCCTAGGATTATAAACTCTAAGATTAATACTATAAACCTTGGGATTAATATTATAAACCTAAGGAATTAATAAACCTAAGAGATTATCTAAGATTATAAAACCAAATATTAAACCCAATATTATAAATCCATCATTTCAAACTGTGACACTAAACACAATATTATAAACCCAATATTAAAAGACACTATATCATAAACCCAATATTACACTCTAATATTATAAACCTAATATTAAACACAATATTTTAAGCCCCTTTACTATGAACCCAAATTAGAAACCCTAAAAGCAAACCCCAATTTTGTAATTTTTCATTGCAACATTTAATAAATTGCAATATAAAACCCAATATTCAAAAGCTAACATTTCAAACCATGCTAGAAAACACAATATTATGAGCTCAATATTGCAAACCCACATTGAGCCTTAATATCATAAATTCAATATTAAACGTAATATTATAAACCTTAATAATAGAAACCCCAAAATTAAATCCCAATTTTGTAAGGTCACATGGTGATGATAAATAAATTGCAACGTAAACTCTAAGATTATAAAAACCTTAAGATTAGTATTATAAACTCTTGGGATTAATATTATAAACCCAAGGGATTAATAAACTTAAGGGATTATCAATATTATAAGGCCAGGGAATTAATAAAACTTGTGTGGAAGATGAGGTGAGGAAACTATGACAAAAATGAGGATGATATCCATAAATTGCCATAAATGGGGACATTTTTGATGAAGTACATAAGGATGTGTTATATCACCTTTCTACTCAGGAAACCACTTGACCCATTGTTTATATGTATTATATGCCAAGGAAACATATATATCCTTGTAAAAATTAATACACAATATACATTTTCGCATCATATTCAGAATGTTTAAGATGAGCTATGAGCCAATTGATTTACCCAAACAAGAAAAGATTTCACTCCAAAAGTTCCAATGAAAATTGAATCTTTGGCACTTGCAATAATCTTTGATATCCATGTACCTTTTGGATTGTTTTCATGAATTCTACTAGCACTATTCTTGATTTAAAAGGATGCAAAAGAGATAAAAAATAGGCATATTTTTTCATTTGATCTACCATTTACAATAATGACATTCTTTCCTACAAATTTGGGTAAACTATCATAAAACCCATTGAAACGTCTTCCCAACGTTCCTTGGTATGGATAATGGTTTTAGGAGCCTTTGTGTCTTGATTGTATCTTCCTTATTCAATTGGCATACCATACGTTCAAACACAAAGTTTTTCACATTTGCTTGAAGACCTTCCTGAAGCAATTATGTCTTGATCCTATGGTATGTTTTCAAGAACCTTGAATGTCCTCCTATAGGAGAAGTGTATAATTCCAAAAGGACTTTGTTTTTTAGTTAAGAATTATTACGTAAGTATAAGTGATCTTGATATCACAACAAAAAAAAAAATCCACATAATCTTTTCTACCACATCGAGTTCCACTTGTAGTTGTGGAATGATCTTTCATACCTTCTCATCTTGTTTCCATTCTATCCTTGCTTCTTCCACCCAGTCAGATTTTGGAATGGAAATAACACATAGTATACCCTCTATGTCTTCCTCTTTCCATGATATTGAATAACCAAAAATCATAATGACCTTCGTGATCATGAATAGGTGGAATAACTTTAGGTATCTCTCCAAATACACCAGAATGATTGTTGATAAGGTTTGCAGACCCACATGAGTAGAGGATACAAATGTTTGAACGTCTAATGAACATAATTGTGTAATTACACCATGGTATCCCTTTTTTAGTAATTTTATTATGCTAATATAGCTTATCACTAAGAGAATTTCCTTTGAGTACTTATATGATCAATTTTCTTTCATTCCGAGGAAAATATAGTGAAAAGATTTTGAAAATTAAGGGCCATTGTTCCCATTGATTGCAACCACTGAACCCCTAATACAATATAAACCCCACCCATTTGGATTTCCATCATGGGAATATATAATAAATGCTCCCTCATATTTTGGTTAATACTATGGAACTTCCATAAATAAGTTATGCTACCTCCATATGCAATCATTACGTGAAATTCTAGTGTTGGGTATACAAAGCAGTTAAGCAGTTTTCCAATTTTTAATTGATGAAGTTATGTGTATTACCTAAATCAATAAACATTGCTACCTTTCATTATTTTATATACCATTATATCTTTAGGATTTGTGTAGGATTATGTCAGCTAATGCATGCCAATATTTTGTTGGTGTGTTCTCTTCTAGCTCTAGATCTTGTGATGGCCCCACCCCTTTGTCTTCTTCACTGAGTCATGGTCTATGTAGAATAATATATTGTCACCACATTTATGCCCCTTAATTTACTTTCTATAATAGTTGAAACATGGTCCCTCTTCTCATTTTTCATCAATTTGTTGAGGTGTCAACCTTCTCAGTTTAGGAGAGTGAGCATGATGTTCTCTATAATTATTATTGACCAATTTTCTTTTACATATATTTTTACTTTCAGATTTCCTTACTAGAATAAAATCATGCTCTAGGGATTTAAGTTTAGATAGACCTCATCTTGGATGTGTTCCTTTAAATTTCCCATAAAGAGGTCTAACAGATCATCTTATGAAATATTCTTTACAATAAGACTCAACTTTTCAAATTATTGATTGTGCTTTATAATTGAACCTTTTTGTCAAATATTTACCAATTTAATAAATAATGTATTGTCTCAATATACCAATAATGTTCTCTCAATTCCTCTATAAAAAAGGACCCCAATATAATAGAATCACTTTTCTTTTCGCAAAGCCATTGATCCCATACATGTTGGTAATGTTCTCAAAAAATGGTTACAATATGTATCTCTTGTATGGATAACACTTAGTGTAAATCAAAGTATTGCTCCATCTAGAATATCCATATTAAATGGTTATTACCATCAAAATTCCTCATATTGATATTGAAATTATAGTAGTTCCTTGGAGTTGACTTGAATCCCTGATGATGTGGATCTTGGAGTGAAAAACCATGATTATGTATTTTTTATTGAATATTTGTGCTCTCTAATTGTGATAAAATACTTCCATAAGTGATTGAGTTCCAACAATATAATTTTTCTTATTTTCATATTTCCTTAGATCTTAATATCCCTTTTAAGAAGCATTTACAAGAGAAATTTTCCACCGTATTCATGGATTTTTGTATATCTTCCTTGTCTTCATTCATCTTCTAGACATTTCATTCATCATTTCTCTTTCAATGTTTTCTTGATAACCTGATAAATTCACATTTTTCAATGAACTTCCATCAATTTCATCAACTTTCTTCTTAATTTAGAGAACCTAAATTCTAAGTCTTCACTTTATTCATCAGTCCTAGATGAGCCTTAAGAAGGTTTAATTGGTGTAGTAGCTTTTGGATCTTTCTTTGGAGCCATGTGAGAAATTAATAATAACATTCCTCTTGGTCACAATCCCCATTCACACAAAGAAATGGATTTTATAATGAAAAATCACGTCACGTGGAAGTTGTGTACCCTTTTCTTGATAAATATCTAAGATTTGAGCTCTTATGAATATGAAATTTTCGCTTGTAATACTTTGTTATGTTTTTCCTGTAATTCCACAAACCTGAATAGAATTTAATGTGACATAAGGAAGTTATGATAAATTTCCCAAACTTGTTGATTGTTTTCCTCTTCACAAGAGAAAACTTATATAGCATGCCTGTCCAATTATTCAAATAAGATTCCAAAATATTTGTCTGAAGTACTTTGTTATGTCTCCTTGAACCTCTACAAATTTTAAAGTCTTGAGATGTCTTCCCAATTTGATCCTAATTTTAGGGTAAAAAATATCTCAAAAAATAACCTATAGTGAAAATTCTAAGCCCACTCATTTGAAATAGATTTAAAGACCAATTACAAATTGTAACTTCCACAATGTATATCTCCAAAAGTATGGCAAACCAAAGTTTACATTTTAATGTCTCAGAACAAATTTATTACAAAAATGCCAAGATGGCTCATTTGAAGTAAAAAAACCCTAGGATCATAGCTTTGATACTGATTGTTATAAACTATGCTCCTTAAAAATGATAAGAACCAAATAATTACAATCCACTTTGAGGAGAAAACCTCATTTTTCAATGAATACATTGCATAAGACAAGATTTAGTGATCTCCTAAGACTGGTTGTCCTTAGTGTGTGTGTGTGTGTGTGTGCACACACACTAAGGAGACAAAGGGTACAATTCTAATGAAATGGTACAATTAAAATGTCTAATTGACATAAGAATATAGAAATAGAAATGTAGTATCTGAATATATATGGCTTGATAAGGGTTTTAGGGTTAACATGGGAACCATCAAGGTTTATAAGGTTGAGATTTGCAAAGTATTGTGAAGTATGTAACATCAACTGCCATTCTTCTTGCATCTTAGTAAGATGAAGACCAAATGTAGAAAGGTGGAAGTTCGGACAAAGGTGGAATATAGGTAAAGGAAAATTTAATAAGGTGATGAAAGAACATGATGTAGGAAGATAAGGTTTAAATCAAGTAAATGTAGGAATGCATTAGGATGATGGTATATATAACTCTTCTTCTTCCTTACACCTCATGAGAAAATGGAAGGTATAATTAGAGGAAAAAGGTGAATGGAAGAAGGTGAAATTAAAAGGGCTTGGTTAATCCAAGTCACTTCAAAAGTCTTGATCAAAAAACCTTAACATGAATATGGTAAGACTAATGGTCTTTGGCACCTTCAATAATTTGATTATTAATAACATTTTAATGGATAGTGCATATATCTCTCTAAAAATAAGCCATAAGGTCCTCCCCAAAATTTACCCATAACATATTAATGCTAAACTTAATGGATATATTTTAGAAAATTCAATAAAATATGTTATTCCATTTAGGGTCTAATAAGGACTCCACACAAGGATAATAATCCCTATGATGGGCTGTAGACAACTCTAAAATATCCAATATGAAAACCTCTTCATTTTTGTTTCTAGATTTAAATGACAAAGGTATGCAACTTCTACAGATGTATACTTGTGCAACACATTCTTAACAACATTTATTTCTACCCAAATTCCCCTAAGATAGCTACACAAATAGTTATTATTCTTATAGGTATTGTTAGGTCTAGAAAATGTAATACAAAAATATTTTAATCTCTATGCATTTGTTCCTATATACAAAATGATAAATAGAAATATATGGAATAATTTTAATAGTGAATCTTGGAAGACTTAATTTGACATTATATTTTTTAAAGTGTTAGCATAAGGACATAGTAGTTAATCATTTCGTCATTATTTTATGAATAATTAGGTTGGAATATGACCTAATAAGGATAATCCATAGACTCTTATATCACATCCATGTATAAATTCCAGGGATGAAAATACTATGGATCTTGAGTTCTTGACATGTGACCACATTCACTAATATTGTTTTCACTAATCAATCGAATTTTGCTATTAGTACTTATTCAAAACATGAACATATTACTATTATGATATAAGAAATACTTCAAAGGAAAACACCAATGGCCATTTACTAAACTTATTTAGACACTCTAACCTAACCTACCAAATTGAAAAAGGATATGAGGTTATGTATAATGAGATAACTAATGCTACCATCCCAACATCTCATCTAATGAGTGAAATTTTACCTCATTAGGGGAATTTTGATGTTTAAAATGGGCCTCCTAAGGAAATTATATAATAGTCATGGATATAATAAAATAAGATTAGATTGCATCATCAAATTTTATAGGGAAAAAAGGAAAAAAGAATCAACTCATACTTTCAACTTATCTCCCTATGGGTTTACTCAAATTTCGAGTGGAAACTCTTTATGGATGCAAAATTTGATTCCTCATCCAAGGAGTACCCATGTTGCATACTTTCGATGGACTCTACTACATGAAAAATGATAAATACATAAAAAAAAAAAATTTGATTGCAATCACATTTTTCATGTATTTCTCATTTTTCGTGTAGGAGGGTCATCAAAAGTATGCAACAAGGATTATCCTTGGATGAGGAATTAAATTTTGTATCCAATGAGTACTCATGCTCAAAATTTGAGTAAAACCTTAAGGAGATAAGTTGAAAATACAAGTTGAAAAAGTAGTTTTGTTATTTTATTATTTTTTAATCTTTTTAATTTTTTACTCCAAAAGGGGTGAATCCTCCCCCATAGTTGACATCATCATCTGGAATCATATTGGTTCTTATAAATTTAATTTTGGTTATACATTTTTCTTAGGAGACCCATTTTAGACCTCAAAATTCCCCTAATGTGGGTTTGATTATAAATAAAAATAAGAATGTTGATGGATACATCCAAATATATGTAAGATGTTTAAAAGTTTTTTCTCTATAGAAAGATATGAGTGAATCCCCACCTTTATATTTTATATTGTAATAATTCCACTTGATGCCACTATATATAGATTCCATCCAACCCTCAATAGGATTAACATACCTTGCAATATATAATCCAATAGTGGAAAAAAAATTGGGCATACTATACAACTCGGTAGTGAAAAGATTATTGTCCCAACCATCTCTAACTATTGATCATCAATAAGGAATAAAGTACTTATTCCTTGTTTCCAAATAATTCTCTAGGTGCCCAAGTATGGCTAAGAAGTGGCTCTACGAAAAGTTCAAATTGATGTTGTTCTCCTTCATAACTATAGAAATAAATTTTATAGAGAGGACATTTATATAGTTGTTCACTAACAACATGATGAGTCAAATGCCACTCACCATATTTCTACTTATCATAAACAATTTTATGAACAGTCTAATGCTCTTGATTCCACGTGCTTTCTTTTCCCTCTTCAAAAAATCCAAGAATGGAACATTGAGGTATGTGAATAATAATATCAATAATTCTACCATGTTCCCCATTAGAGAAAAAAACTCAGATAACAATACCATTATCAAGTTTATAAGTACATACCAAATTTTCTGCATTTCATTTACATGATGTAATAGTGATAGTGGGATACTTTGTAATGTCATCACAATTTTAGTCACTCATAGCAGTTTGACCAAAATATGTTCCCTATGCAAGTACTCTCTTCTGTCAATCCTTCAAGAATGTACTTTACATATGATTTTAAGTTTCTATATGTCTTCTATAAAATAACATTCCCATCATTATTACATTGATCCTTAAGAAAACTACCCAATTCATAATTCTATATTATTCTTTCAGACAGAAGAAGAGGCTTACCCAGATGTGGGTGACACTTTGTTGAACGACAGCCATGTGACTGCCACGAGGAGTCCCCTGCGTGAAGGCCACTTGACAGAGCGTAATGAATTACATTAAAGGGGCATTCAATGGCATTCAATGCCATTCCCATCGTTCGAACTCCCAAGGAATTTACAAAGGAACAGATAGAATGTCCAGGAGCGGAAGTTTAATGTCGACCTGCCTGTTTGAACAGGCGCAGAATTGCAGCTCAGTTCTACACGCTAATGGTTGCTTGTTGACAGAGAAAGAGAGTGCTGGAGTGAGTAAGCCTAGGCACAAACCCAAGCTTTGGTCAGGGAGGCAGAATCACTTAAGGTGCAGAGGGCAGATTGAGGTAAGCTCCTTACTGATATTGTTCATATCGGAGGAGCGAATAGCTCAATTACTGTCAGAGCAATATAGGTTAAGGATGGCACCCAGAGGCCATGCTACGCCACGCCGAGGGAGGAACCAAGGTCAGAGGGGGAATCCTGGTGGCAGAGGAGCTCACAGCCCGCGGCGTGTCTCCCCGCTGGCTTATGCCTCGCCCAACTCTCCTGGTTCTGATGATTTAGACTCTGACATTAGCAATTCGGTGCAGACAGTTAAGTTCAAATACCACCGACGCACCAACAAGTCGATTTTCTCAACGTTAATCACTGTGGTTTTTACGGAGGAAGACGGAGAAGAAGGAAGCGGAAAGGAGATTTCAGAGGAGCAGGAGCCAAGCACTAACAATTCCTCTCAGAGCAGGGGTAAGGAAGATAGTCCTTACCTCCCTTCCTCTCAGAGTAGGCTCGAAGAGGAAAGCATAGGCGTTCAATCGGAAGAACAGACTAAGGCCCACCGCGAAATCTATAGTCTAATGGACATGGAAATTACCAGTTCGGTTCAGCATACGGTGACGACCCTCCAAGCCATGGAAGCTCCTGAGGATGACAAGAAACCTGTTCGCTTCTTCGGCAATGTCCTCTACCCAATTCTCCCTCCCGGAATTCAAAGGCTTGAGGACATACCGAATGGTATGGAAGTGGTTTGTGTTCCTGACCCAGAACGGGAGGCAGCTGAATGGGCGGCAGAGCAGCAGGTGGCAAAGCAGCAAGCGACAGAGCAGCAGGCAGTAGAGAACCAAGCGGAAGGCAAGGCGGGTAAGGATTAAGGAAAATATCCAGAGGTTTTGCTTCTGTTTTTTGTTATGTTTTGCGACCAATGCACAGTTCGGGAGAAGCGCCCAGAATGTAGAATCCTTGACGCGTGTCTTCAAATCAGCGACCCCTTGTCTTGCCGGCACCTATGCTTTGTATATTTCGATTATGCTTATGCTTTTTGTTAAAATTCCAAGCTATCATGCATAAGTCTTTAGACTGGAATTGTTATTTTGAGGATAGCAATTATGTCACTGTCTGTAACAGCCATGAACAGTTTATGTATTGCTATCAGGCCCTCCCCTCTAAGCAGGGCATATTTTGTATGGGAAAACTTGACAGAGAGCTGTTCAATCGCTCTCAGAGGCATCGACCTCTTGTACATATTTCTTCTATTTTCTTAATATAATTAGTTTAGCATTTGCCCAGAAAAAAAAATTCTATATTATTCTTTCATGGGCTATTACACCAATTATATCCTAGCAACTTCATCTAAAGTGTTAAAAAATATTTCTTACTCAATTTTGATACAGTACTTTAACACATGGAAATCTTCTAGATATTCCATAATATATGTAACATATTGACCTTAAAACTTTAGGATGGGATTGTCCTAACGACGTCTAATAGGTAGTAGACTAATAGGTAGTAGATTTATATTTCCAAGAAGTGCATTGAAATCTAAGGGTTCATACAACTCATAATATTCATTTTAACTAATGGGTACCTCAAAACTTGATTCTTCCTTCTCATTAAACTCATTCTGCAACTTTACCTACTTTTTAGTGCATTCTTGTGATCTCATTCTTCTATTGTACTATTTATTTAAGAATATAGTTTAGACTATCACCATTATTTAAAGAAATAAACAATTATAATATTTTCTTAGCCCTCTTCGTCTTTACTACTAAATTTAATCTCCATGGCATTATGAGGAAAATAATATATTATTTCATTTGTATCACTGAGGCTATATGGTTCTTCAAACCGATGTTCACATTGAAAATGAACATCATAATTCGTTCTCTAATTAGTAGAACTAGTGGGAAGAAAAGACGTACAATTTACTGACTTGGCATTCTTCTTTTATTGCATAAGTATTTAACCTTCACCACCTTGGTTTCCTAAAGGAAAACAACATTGTGATGAAAATTAATTAATCGTGCTCAAAATATATCTCATAAGACCTTTCCTCATTTTTGCATTATCATAACCAAAGGTTTTATCCTCCTACCATCCACCCTTAGAATCTACCTATTGGTCAACAAAATGAACATAATTAATATGTGGTTAACACTAGACATACGATAATTCAATTTTTCTAATAACTATAATCATTGTGAAGTCTATATTATCATGGAATTTTATTCCACTAAAAACTTCAACATTATTGTCTTCGAGGGTGTCATGTTATAGCTTGTGTTCTTGCTTTTACCATCCTTTATCATCTAATTCCAAAGTAAGGCAACAATCTAGAAAATTGATTAACTTTGATTGTACTTCCATTTTGTTTACTTCTTTTCAATTCTCAAATCATATGTATTGACAAGTACATACCCTAACCTCCCTACTTTCGGGTCTAATATAAATTATTAACTAATAACAATGTCATACACTTTGAATAAGGCTAATTAAGTAGCTAGTTGGTAGTAATGTAAAAGGGTCATATTTATTAAATAAGGTTCACTTAGTTGTTTTTACTTATTAATAATGGGACCAAAAATAGTTCGGGTTTCTTTAGAGATACTATTTATAAAGCAAGTAGGCTATGAAATGACTAGTCAAAGGATTGATATTGTGTTGAAGCTCTACTCAAAGAAGTTGCTTCTTTGAAAATGCTCATGAATGTTTCTCTTTCTTTCAACAATTATTTAAAAAATAGTTTTGTAGTCTCTCCTTAGATGGAACTGGGGTGATGTTTATTGAAACCAAATCACAAAGCAAAAAAGAAGTCAAGAGAAAGGTTTTTTCAAACCAATTATCACCTCACTATTTTGAAATAGACAAAATGATATTGAATTGGGTTTTTCAAATGCACAGGAAAAGGGTGTATGATTAAGATATAATTATTTACATTATATTCAAACAAGAGATGATATTTTAAAAAATATTTAGTTTAATCCCCTTTACTTATCTAGTGAACCTTGTTGATTTTAAACAAAAATCTAAACACATAATCCTCTTTATTATCAATTTTCTTTGATTCAAAATTTAAATTATAAGCTTTTCACACCACATTGTTTTTATAAGTTAATCGTCTTTTAGTTTGACACTTCAATAATAGTTAAAAAAGACATAATTAATAATATAAATTTATTTTTCCTATGGGATGTAGAATAGACGGCAATTGAGTGTACTATTAAGTCACTTTTGATTTGAAGGTCACAAGTTTGAAACTATGTGGGAAAAAATCCAGTCATTTTAAGGTTTGGTGTGCTGAGACCCGGTGAGATCCGTGAGTGATTTTGACAACTTAGATGCCTCTGGGTTGAGGTTTCTCAAGCCACAGGTCAAGCCTCATGTAATCTTTGATGAACTCAGACCACTTGACAAACAAAAAGAATATATACATAGTAAAATTTATTTCACTTTATTTTATTCTTTATAGCTCTCTTTTGCTTTGTGGATATCTTTTTAATATCTTTCACAAATAGTGTATAATGACGATGAGAGTGAGGGTGGCAAAAACATTGACTTATTTATAATCATACTTATAATATCATAACTTGGCCAATATTTCCTCCCACTCCTTTATATGAGAGTGAAAGTGGAAATAAAAAAAAATAATATACAAATCATATAAACATATATGTGGTGGGAGGACATAATATACCGATCATATAAATATGATTTCTGTATTCTCTTCACCTTAACTTATATATAGCAAAGCAAATTAATTCCCATATTTTAAAATAAAAAAATAAATTTGATTAATTAAAAATAATAAATATTTAAAAAATAAGTTATTTCTTTTAATCTTCATAAATTCTAAACCATTATATATATTTTAAATAATATATTTATTCCAATTTGCAAACCTCTTTTAACCTATATAAAACAATTAAAAATAATAATAACAACAAAACATTTACATTAACCTATTAAAAGCCCTTTTTCAACGAGTGTTACTATCCTGATGTAAAACAATGAAAACAAAAACAAATGAGAGAGAAACTTTTAAAGGCCCAAATTTTCCCAAAACAAATATGGAGGGGATAAACCCATGACCTAGACAAGTTTGTTTTCTAAAACCCTCCATTAATAGCATTATTTCAGTTGACCAGTTGCTGATACAAATTGTGAAACTATTTATAAGAACCATTGTTAATAAAATTAGAAAAATCGACAATAATTTCCTTACTTTTTAATGGGACATATAACATAAATTGAAACCCAAAAAAACCCATTTCTTATTATATCTAGCAATATAAATAATAAATAATAGTTTTATATATATTATATAATATATATATATATATATATATATATTATTGTGAGATGTTTTTAAATTATTTTGGGCAATATTATTTTTTAAATTTTGTTTAAAATTTGAAGAGATTTTTTAAAATAATAAGTTTGAACTTTAGGATATATTTAGGGATTGTTACGGATACAAAATTTATTTTTACATTCAAAAAAACATTTAAAAGAATACATAATGCCATGAAATTTTTTATCATCCAATTTAGAATTAAAAAAAAGTTTCCACAACTTATGGTTAAACTGGTGTGAAGACTCAGCGAATCTTACACTTTCTCTCTGTGAAGACTCAGCCAATCTTACACTTTCTATCTGCATTATCATTTACATAATATTGTACTTCATCTTTAAATTGACTCTCCCAAGACAAAAAAATAAAGGAAATGTATAACAATATTTCAAAGAGTTTCAATAGTTAATTCCTTTTCTTTCTGAATTAACATCTACCGAATATTGTACTACATATTTAAATTCACTTTTCCAAAACAAAAATAATAAGGAAAATGTATAACAATATTTCAAATTGTTTTAACATCTACGGAATATTTTACTTCATTTTTATATTCTCTTTTCCAAAAAAAAAAACTACAAGGAAAATGTATAACAGTATTTCAAAGAGTTTTAACATCTATCAATTATTGTACTTCATCTTTAAATTCTCTTTTCCAAAACAAAAACATAAGGAAAATGTATAACATTATTTCAAAGAGTTTTAACATTTAACGAATATTGTACTTGATATTTAAATTGACTTTTCCAAAGTAAAAACAATAAGGAAAATGTACAACAATATTTCAAAGAGATTTAATTATTAATCCCGGATTACTTGACGTGTGCATTTTCCAAGTTCACTACATACACAAGTGGGAACCTATTTTTTATATAACAGAAAACATATTCTCTAAGCCCATGAACTTGTACCTCATTGTTCTTAGAACTGCAAGATCTCAATGAACTACACTGATTATTTGGCATGAAAGAAATGAATGTGACTAACCTCTTAAACTCATCCTTGTTACAATCCGCATCAGCCAATGGAATCATTCTAGTGCATAAGTGGCATTTTCCTTTCTCTCTATCAAAATTGCATTCGATATAAATAGGGATGTCTCCACGTGGGTCCACGTCTACACAGCGGAAGGTATTTTTTTTCTCATTAATCTCGTCCAAACAAGGCAACAAATTTTTAGATTCCTTATAGACTTTGGCACCTCCACTGATGATTCTTGTTATAGGGGAACTCTTCACCACCCTTAATTCAATATCATTTTTGGACTTCAAATTCTCCACCCATTTCCCCAAAGAGTTCACTTCCATCCTCATTTTCCAATTGACATATCCATCTTCTTGACTAATTCTTTCCTTTTGTGTCACTTAGCTACACAAGGGTTAGGTACATCACAAAAAGTGCACGGGAAAACATTCCACAACATGTTATTCAAATCATCATGTTGTTTGTAATCATCAAAAGCCTTTGAATAATTAGGATGCGCATACCTCTTATGGTTGTCCTTTGGCTTATGAGCTCGGTGAGGAGAACTTGAATGGCAAGAAAAACTTGTCATAGTCTCTTCTTCAACTTGCTCATTTCTCTTTGGAGAAGTCTTGCATTCCATGTCCTCCTTTTTCTTTAGAAACTAAGCTAGTACCAATTCTGGATGCAAATCCCAACAATTTTCCTTCTCATATCCTCTCTTATGACAAAAGGAATAGGATACCCAAGAGCTATTGCCAGAATACCATTCTTCCTTTTCAACAAAGCCCAAACCTTCATATCAAGGTCTCTCCTTTGCCTCAATTGGATGGCTAATTCCTTGATTGTTCACTCCAAGGCCTCCTTCCTTGTAACCCATCTTGGACAAGAGATTTTCTCCTATGCATTTCCTATGATTCTCAAAGGCTACAAAAGATCTTAAATCAACATTTTCATGTAAAGGAACCACATGTAAATGCTTACCATTTTTCTTATCTTTCGACTGAGGGACAAATATGCTCTTAAACTCTTTCCTAATTCTTGAGGTTTCTTCTTGTACTCTTGGTCTTTCTTATTTCAGCTCCTTGGACTTTAGCTTTGATAGAACATCAACCTCAACATCATGCCCACAAAAGGTGTAGACTTGGCCATCTTCCTTCTTTGAGGGACTTTCTACACTAGCCTCTTTTGGGTACTCATCCAACAATTCCTCCTTCTTCTCTTCCCTAGATGAAGCAGTGGAGGATGGTTCAAGGAAACCTCCTTGTGTCCCTGATACATAGGAGGGCCTCCATTTTCCAAGAGACATAGGTTGCATTATTGCCATGTCCATAAGATTTCTTAGTATTGGAGGGACTCTTTGCTGCTTTGGTAGAAAAAAATTCATTAGTCTATTCCTCCACAACATTCAACAACATGAGGCACATCTTTTGCTTCTCTTCCTCAGCAACTTCAACCAGTCTTTTGAGCTCCATGTTCTCTTGTTTGTGAAATGCGATAATGTCCTCTAAATATTGGAGATTATCATGCTTTGAAATCATGCCCATGCTTACTGAAGCTTCAACTGCAATTTTAGGTAGAAATAGTGGTGGAGATTGTGATAAACTTTCTCTCCTTCCCAAACCTTCTCCTCTCTTGAGCTTCAAACTTGCAAACAGTTAAATCCTCCTTGCACAAAGAAAACCAAGATTTTTGACACCAACATGATATGAATGGGAAAGTTAGTGCTTTTTGTGCTAAATTCCAATTCATAATAGTAAACGAAGTGCTTGAGGTTTAAGAGGTAAATTGCAAGTTTTAGTTGAGTTTTTATGTCTTTATATGTAATTCATGAGCTTAAAACATGAATTAAAAAAACACTAAACAAAATAATAACAATAATAAACTCATAAATTGATAAAGGAGTTCACTCCTCTTGGGCTACATCTCCTTGGCCCAGCTTCCAATGGCTCGACCCAATCTCATTATGCTCAAAATACTTCAGTGATAAAGAGTACATAAAGTGTGCTGACCAAAAGAGTGGCTAGTTTCTCCTTGAAGGAAACATTCTCTTGCAAATAACTCTCACTCTAAAAAAATGACAACCTACAGTTAGTCATGACAAAATAAAAAAGAAAAGGGTTCTCAAATATAGACCCCATACTCCATTTGACAATGAGCACAACAAGTACGACCATTAAATTGAAGTACTAAAAGAGAACTTTCCTCAAAGACATAATGAAAAAAGAGGAACATGAGCTACACCATGGATATCTCAGCTATTGCTAAAAGCATATGAAGGCTAGAAAACCCCTACAAGGTCCTCTCCATTCTCAAAAGCCTTCAAAAATGGATTCAACCGCTTGGTCGACCTTAGGTATAATGTAATTAAAATTGCAAAAATTCTTTTCAGAAGTGCTCCAATGGCTCTGAAACTTATTCCATTGGTTTCAAAAGACCCAAAAATGCTTGTCTAGCCTCTTCCTACTCCTGAAAATACCAAAAACTCCACAAGTTATGAATTCCCCTAGCTTGGCTGTTATTCACTCTACAAATTCCCCAAAATCTAGCACTAGTCCTACAATTTTGCCTCAAAATCTGCAAATCGAGCGTTGTTTCCATCAAACTCCGGGCAAAGTTGTCAGAGTGTTTATATAATGCCCTATTTCTAAAAATTATAGCCACAAGGGCCTTCATAAGCCCAGGGGACTGACCCCCCTTTTTCTGGTGGTCTTCCTCGTGTTAGCGCTCAAATCTACCTTAGGCTGAAATAAGGGAAAACTCAAGGCTACATCAAACCACGCTCAGCCTCGTAGCTAACCCTACAAGGACAGGAGAGGGCTCTTTCCATTCAATCTCGATAAAATGAGAAATAGGGTGCGAGATGACTCTAGAATGGGAACTGATTTTAGGCTAGTAAAGAGATAGGAAAGTTTGATTTTGATTTTTTGGGTTTTTGTTGGAGAAATGGGAAAAAAATTTTTTGGGTCCTGGGATAAGGCCAGATCTTTGCAGAATTCGAGTTGGGGCAAGGTAGGCAGTAGTCTTGATGCTTTTTTATTAAGTGTATGGATGGATCAGAATGAAAAGGAGCTAAAGAGAGCAAGGGAGAACATGGATCCTCTCCAAACAGGCGAAAACATGTAAAACTAAACAAATTCAAAGGTAGAGCAGTGAAATCAATGGATTCAACCTCATTTACTCATTCTTTAGTTTCAGAAGCATAAGAAGGGAATGTCATACATTAAACATGAAAGGACTTACAATAAAATGAGAGAAAACACCATCAAGAACTGAAAGCCACAAGAATCCCAACAGGTGCTACAAAACCTCTGATCTTTCCTTAGCCAAAATATGAAAAATATGTACAATAGTGTGCCAAAATCTTTCCCAAGAGTCCAACCTCTCCAACCCCTGAAAATGATTGAGAAATTACATCATATAGACCATCCTAACCCCTTTCCATGCCTTTAGGGGTCGAGCTCCTCCTTTTAGGAGCAGTTTGAACTAATTCTAAACATGGAGCTGAAAACTAGGCATCCAAACAACCTGCGTCTAAAAGAAGGGAAACTGATTCATTTCATTAAATTTTTGCTATTTTGTGAATGAATCATCTATAATAGGTAAATAAGTGCCAAATTTACATCATATACATCAAATTACATCAAGATAAGTCAAATATTACATCAGAATAGGTGAAACTAGTGAAAACTGGCCGAATTCCTAAGCTGGAAGATGAAAATTTGACCAAAAATCTATATGCGTAGCGTGCCTTTTACCCTGATTTTGAGGCACTTCCCGACATCCAAATTGAGCTCATGATATCTTGTTGGAAATCCCTAGATTTTGGCTATCCAACCCAAGTGGCATTTCCAAATTTGGAGCTCATCGGCCCCTCCAAAACTTCATTCTCCCAGAAGTACTTCCTGTTGGAGCAAAAGGTGGCCCCAAGGTGGTTTTCATGGTGTTTTTGGGCCTTTTGATCATCCAAAACTTGATGAAATGCTTCAGCAATACTTGAGCATGCATAACTTACCCTGACAAACCCAAAAATATAAAGTTTTCCTTCAGCAAGTGTCCCAATCAAAAGCGAGCGCGTCGACGCGCTACTCATATAGCTGAAAAACCTGTTTTTAGGCCAAAATATTTCAAAATGACAAAAAATTCTCTGAATTTGCTCAAATTCGGAGTGAAGACCCTCCATCATGTATTATGTCCAGCCAATGAAGCCTTGGCCAAAATCTAGAGTAGATCAGGCCTTTTCCTCCGTTTTAGTGCTCTGCTCAACCTCCTCTTCAAAATATTTATTTTTGCTTTGCCGACGTGCATGCGAGCCCAATAGTGATGTTTCATATGACGAAGCATGTTTTTTTCTCTATTGGCCTTCACCAACAACTCCTCTAGACGTCGATTAATTTTCTCAAGCCAAAATTTCCGCTCAAAAGGTGTCAAATTGCCATGTCTTTTCCGGGTCCACTCTCCATGAAAAAACAATCACTGTTTTGATTATGAGGGGATTTGACAAGTGAGTAGAAGAGAGAGTAATGCGGGGGAAATAACTATTAGGAACAAAAGTGACAATAGCCCTGGGAGTGTTTGACAAATGTCAATGGAGGATGTGGACAAGTGAAAATGGGACTATGTCATGACATGAATGATAAATAGTGTGAAAATGACAATGGCCATAACAATGACAATAGTGATGTAATGGCAAAGAAAGAGTGTGAGGCTAAGGTTAATAATGAGCAGGGACACCACTGAAAATAGATGACACAGGCATATATGAATAGCAAAAGTTTGAAAAACCCCCACACAGTCCCTAATATTTGTTTCAAACCCTAAGAAGTGAATTTGGAAATAAACATAGGGTTTTACATTTCACACTTGTTTCTCCACATTCAAAACACCATAATCATGTCTAAAATTCACTGAGCAAACATAAAGAACCTACTTGCAAGCAGTTGGAGGCAATTTGGCATGAATCTGGACGAAGGAGAATTTTTTTTAGCTCTGAGACTGTATGGGTAGCGCGCCCACCCAATGCGTAGCGCGATGCAAGTGTGTAGCGGCCTTGTTATTTTACACAAGCTGGGGAGGCTATATGCGTAGTGCGCCACATAGCGAATTTTTCATGAGGCATTTGGAGGCCTTCCTGGTGTCCAAATTGAGTGTGTGATAGCTCTTTGGAAATCTCTTGAAGTCTACTTTCCAACCCAAGTGGAATTTTTCAATTTGGAGTTCATTTACCTTGTCAGAAATCAAATCTCCTAACACTACTTCCTACAGGTGCATCAATTCTCCTGAGGCAACGGTATTCTTGACATTTCTCCAAAACCATTATACCTGTGTAAAAAGTGAAGGAATTTTTTCTTCCTTGGCATGTTTTGGACAAAAACCTCTCTCAATTTTCCAAAATTCATCTTTGATTGCTCTGAAACATCTTTTGAGTGAAACTTATCCCGATGTGTGAAACAAGGAATTTTGTCGAAATGAAGTGAAATGAAGGGGATAAGGGGCTTCTAAATTCTTGGGGAAATTTTTGGAAGTAGGAGGGATGTTAGGAAGTAGGGGAAAGTGGAATATTAGAGATTGAGTGAGGGGAAGTGGTCCAAAAAGGCAAAACACAGGTCCAACCTAGAAAATTGCCAGGTTGTAGCTAGAAACTAGGGTTTGTGCGAAAATGAGGAATTTGGGGA
>APFE030411803.1:0-11629 GCA_000404065.3 Pinus taeda | reverse complement strand
ATAATTTTTTGAAGTGAATTGTGTGTATTTTCCATAATTCCAAAATTAGATAATAATATGCTTCATCCTAAAATTACTTGAATTAAAATGCTATAGTAGCATGTTCTCTCTGGCACTAGCTTCAATTATGAAGAATAGCATGAGGCAAAGGCATCATTTGATTGCTAAATTGATATTAACTTCACTTGAAGCTTACGTTCACTCCCCTTTTCTCTTCTTTACCTTCCAAAATTTCAATCACGATTCTCTTCTTTACCTTCCAAAAATTCAACCACAAACTTTCTTATTGGATGATTCCGAACAACTGTATTCTAGCAATAGATGGCGTGTGTCGGCAAAATTGGATATAATAATTGCTTCCCATAACAGAAGGTCCCAAAAAATGTAGTTATAGAAATATTCCCTGGAGCCTCTCTCGCAAAGGAAGAAAAGAAGCTTCCTCGTCTCTCTTTGGCAAAACAACAAAGGCCAAAAAAACATCAAGCATCGACCTAACTTTACCCCGTATAAAATACGGAGCCGGTTTATAAACTTCTAGGTACAGTCTCTACTCTTCTGTCGCATACGCACTAGTTACTGTGCTATATAAGGACGTTACTGTCCTAAGCCTCTAGTGTTCACATCTGATTCAATCTGAATTATAAGCATATGTAGAACCCCCAAATGTAATGACCATGAAAATTTACTAATTGTGGTACAGATTTCAACTTAACTCCGTCATTTCCACGTCGTTCACGTGATAAACAGTACGTATTGCTTAAAATGGTAGACAACAATTTATTCCATGACATTTTACTCCATGGGACATGAGGCTTCCAGTACTTATTATTATAATAATAATAAATAATATATTTATTATATATTATGATATATATTATAATAATAATTTAAACATTATTATTATAATATTATATGAGTTAATATATATATAATAATATATATAGATATAAGAATATGGTTGTTATTATTTATACAATTATTAATAATCATAAATTGTTGGTGTTAAAAAAATATACATAAGAATTATCAATGTGGTTGATATAAGTCTATAGGCCTATATCAACTATATTGGAAAATGTGATTGTATTAATATATATAATTCATATATGTTTATGGGTTTATATCAACTACATTGGTAAATGTGGTTGTGCTAGTTTACCAAGCAGATAGGAGTCCTTCCTATTGGAGTTGGGCACTTTAATCATTTTCTTAATTAATTTTTTTGATTGGATGTCCTAAATTGAAAGATGCCAATCAATTTGACAGGTGCCCTTACCCATCACAGAATTTTTTTTATGACGGTTTTACTTTAAATTGCCCATGACATGACTTTTAATATTTATTTGTACAACTTCCATCTAATTTTTGCAAATTGTATTTATAATTGTTACAAAATTTCCATGCTTTGTTGTACCAATTAAGTTAAATGTCATTACTACACTCTCATTTGAGATGTGTTGATCACACTTTTCTATGATTTTTCGGTTGTTGAAATATAAAGCATGAAAGTAAATGACAATTCTTTAGAGCTTTTCTCCTGTCTTCCTCACCATATTTCATATAATGGCTCAGAATAAAGAATGCCCCATTCTTAATTTATTTTCTGGAAGATGCTTATAAATTATAAAGAGATTATATTCAATCATTGAGTCTAGATAGCTGGTCCCTGCTACCAGCTCCATTATTTTTCATTCAAGGGTAAATAAAACCTAGATGTCAACTCAATATAAGTAATTGAGGTCTCAGGTCTCTGTTCATAAAGGCTTCGGGTTCTACATCACAAGTCCCAGACTTCTGAAAAAATTGTCTTCCTGTAACCAGACATGATCAAGTTCACATCACCAAAGAGTTCATTGAACCCAGATAAGCCAGGTGCATTCGCTGCGTGGACGAAGCTGGGGTGATCTGTGAACTCTTCGTGTGCTCCTGCATGCACAACAGTACATTGAATCTAGACATAAATTAGCTGAATTGAAAACGGAAACTAGCAGAGATTCAACTAAATCAGGCTCTGATATGCAACTTGACACTGGAAGAAGATATCTCAAGTTCACCCAAATGGGCTCAAATACTTGGAACTCCACCTCAAATGTTAGAAACCAAACAAGCAACCTTTAGCTTTGTAACATCAAGTTACATATCAGACATTGATTTGGTTAGGCCTGTGCTAGTAACGTACATTCATTTTCAATAAATGACTAGTCCAGAATACTACGACCCTGAATTTAGTAATTTACTACATATTGGACAAAGGAAATTAATCCTGGAGAAGCAAAAAACACAGGAATCATGCTAAAGAACTCACTGCAAACCACCGAGTATTTGGCAGGTAGATTCCACCAATCTTCCGACTCGGGGAACTACAAATTTGATGTGGAGCTTCCTTTGCAAATACTCAACAACATCATCCACGGATTCATCATGGAGAGTAGAGATAGTTTTTGTCTTCTTATCATATGGACGTCCAATGTGAGTCATGATAATGGGCCTGCACATTCCAGTTTCAGTTCAAATGAGCTCATCACTACTACCTATGCACAATAACCTGAACTAAACATAGGATTAAGGGGTGTAAAATAGGTCTAAAAGGTAAACAGTTGAGCCCACCTTCCACCTCGCTCGACTATGTTGTACATAGTTGGTAAAGTGACATCAATTCGTCGGTAAAGTGACACCAATTCTGTATTGATCTAGTATTTTACCTGCACCCACCACCATTAAAAACCTTTGAAACACCTTCTAATGAAACAGAATGCAATGATAACACCTTAGAAGATACTCAGAATAGTAGATCAATACATAGAACCCGCACTCTTTTAGGTTAACAAATCAACAATAGAACTGGCATCACAAAACTGTCAGGCAGACTACTACCAATGGCCATTAATTTTAATTTAAATACTCAAGATCTGAGGGTAGAAGTGATTCAAAAAAAAAAAAAAAAAATGCTGCTAAGAAACCCTGAAATAACCGTTTACGGTATAAATGGAACCTGGAAACCTAAAAATTCCGGGAACTAAAAAGTTTTAAAACAATTTTCTAATGTAGTTTCACAAATTTTACAAATTTCCAAAGTTGTTTTACAAATTTTGATGTACATTTCATAAATAAGTCATGATATATAATACAAGGAAAAACATATATTAGTGCTGAAGCCTGGGACTGCCTCTCTCTTTAAGTGAGGAAACGGGAGGAAACGGGAGGGCTAGAGAAAAGCATTACACAGACAAGCATTACAAAGGAAAATAATTGGCTCAAGTATGCATGTAGGGAACATCAAAATCAAACAGATGCAGTGAAAATTAACATGGAAAATAACAATTAGAGATAAGAGAACGTCGAAGAGAAAGTATGGATGCTCTAGGGCAGAATTACAATGCTAAATATGAGGCGAGGTTCTCAGGGTGATAAGGTATTCAGTTCCCCCTGTTACCTCTGAAGAATCCTTTTGGAGTAGATGAATTGATAAGGTATTCAGTTCCCCCTGTTACCTCTGAAGAATCCTTTTGGAGTGGATGAATTGGTAGCAAGGGAGAAAGACACTCTTCAGCAAGAGAGTTCGAGAAAAAAAACCAGTCCTCAGTCATATTCTCATAAAAAGTGGTAGCAAGTTTTATAACTATAATAATAGTGTTAACATGATAGTTCAGATTATTCGAATAAATTCCAGATGAAGCAAAATGCCCTAAAATTGCACTGGAAAACGACCCTGAAAATTCAAAAATAAGGGGATTTGATAAACATTTGGGGTAATGAAATAATGAAAGAACTGTATACTTGCCTTTCTTCACAACGTTGTGATCGACCCTGAGAAGAACGACCTTGTCTCTGAGATCAGCATCCTGCAGTAGAGGCAACCTCGGATCGATCTCCACTTGGTCAATTCCATCCTCCACGCTGTAACCCACACCCAGCCCATTCTCTGAATTATACTTAGCCATAGTTCTTGATTAGTATTTCTTTGATTACTGATCCCTCGTTTGTTATGGGCATCGACCCTCTCGCTTAATTTATATATGCTCAATCCAACCATCTTTACCAGCCACACCCCCAAATTCGTCGGTATTTGTTTAGGTTCGTTGGGATTTCAAGTAGACCGTCGGTATTTGTTTAGGTTCGGTGGGATTTCAAGTAGACCGCGGCGTGGAGAACTTGCGTGCGGGGCAGTCTTCGATCCCGAAAACCTTTTCGTTTCCAGGGATTGTGTCAACTCTGGCTTCTGGAATTTCACGATAGCCATGAGGCACAGGTGAGCAATAACCGTTTGTAAAACAGAAATTTCAAACTGAAACCCCTTGGGAGCCTGCCCACAAGGCAGGAACGATATAACTGTCTTTACTGTCACGTGTAGTGACCCGTCTCTTCTGATGGTCCGGTGTGTATATATATATATATATATTAAAACTGGTTAATTTTCAATATACTGGTTAATATGAATATTATTAGCCAGTCAGCCACGACGTGCAGATTTGGAATGAATCGTATTTAACGTGTAAAAACTCAAAAAAAGCATAAGGGTGTCAAATTTAACCTTTGATGCCAATATATTGTAGTGGTTACCATTCCATTAATTGTTTGAATTCATACTATTAACTTCCATGCATATTTAAATCACATGTTTAAACAATACTTAAATTATTTTTTTACAAAACATTATTAAAAATTAACTGTACTTATTGTTCATAATCTATTATCATAATTACTAGAAATAAATTTAAAAAAATATATATTGAAACATGTCCAACCATTTGCATAAGTGTAATATGTACCTCTTGTTCATAATCCCTTATCATAATTACTAGAAATAAATTTAAAAAAAATATACATTGAAACATGTCCAACCATTTGCATAAGTGTAATATTCACTCCATTAAGTGCATCCGTCCCTGTGCATTCCTTTGTGAAACTTATGCGGAGATGGATGTTAAATGTAGTGGATGAATTAGTGAATGACAAATGGAAAAGTGCACGAAACGTTATGGGCCTACTTCCTTGAAATGGCCGGCAGTTCAGAGTATTTTCCATCGATTTAAATATATTACCAGTATATTAGGAAAAAAAGCTGAACCGTCAAAAAAATTGACAAATCTGAGGAGTTTATGTTTATGGGAAGCTATCAAATTCTTTTTTGTGTTATTCTGTTGTTTCTTTCTCTGTGATGTTGTCTGCATTGCCAAATCTGAGGAGTTTATGTTTATGGGAAGCTATCAAATTCTTTTTTGTGTTATTCTGTTGTTTCTTTCTCTGTGATGTTGTCTGCATTGCCTTACATGATTAAGAATCATTTCTTCAGGCATCAGGGATTTCGAACTATAGCTTCATCTTTTTACTCGCACACACTCCTTCAAACCTCTCACCTCTTCCAACAGTGGTAGTCCTCCAACACTCATAATTTTTTGTTTGATATGCTTTAGGTAAGGCTTTCGCGTGAAAAATGACGCAATCTATAAGCGTGGAGATAGATTTGAAGGTGGTTTCTGCTGAGAAATTGTAGGGTGTCTTTCTAGATTCTGCAACCTTATTTCCGAAGATAATTCCCTCTCAGTCCAAAAGTATTGAACTCATGGGAGATGGTAACATTGACACAATCCACAAAATTATGAATGAAATCTGAAATATGGAATTTTAAAAGATAATTCATATATGTCTATCTGCCTATATCAACTATATTGGTAAATGTGATTATATTAATAATTAATAAATGTAGTTGTGTTAGTAATTACTGTCCTGATTCAATCTGATTCAATCTGTACAGCCCCAAATGTACAATCCCAAATGTAATGACCATGAAAATTTACTAATTGTGGTACAGAGTTCAACTTAACTCCGTCATTTCCACTTTGTTCACGTGATAAACAGTACGTATTGCTTAAAATGCTAGACAACAATTTATTCCATGACATTTTACACCATGGGACATAAGCCTCTGGTGATTCGATCTGAAATATAAGCCTATGTACAACCCCAAATGTAATGACCATGAAAATTTACTAATTGTGGCACAAAGTTCAACGTAACACCGTCAACTTCGTTCACGTGATAAACAGTACGTATTTCTTAAAATGCTAGACAACAATTTATTCCATGACATTTTACTCCCAAAGGGATGTTTTAACAAAGTCAGGATTAGGTTTGTACAGACTTGTACTTTCTAATGGTGGTTACTTTTTGAAGGCCTAAAATTGTAAATCGCATGACAAAGCAGGTTTCAATTTTTGACTATTAGATGTTAATTGTTGGCTGTTTTGGGTGGGTTTCAAATTTGTTTGAAAAATAATGGATTTTTTTGCAAAATGAGGGTTACAAGTGTAAAGTTTTAAGATTTTGGGTATCTTATGAGTTTTTGATGGTACTGAATGTATTTCCACCATCAAGATTCAAGTACTCTTTCATTTAGATTTGTGGAAAAGATCCCTATGTTTTGTCTTCTAAGAGAAATATAAAAATATGGTCCTTTCAAATGTTAAGCAGGGCTTGTTTGCAATCACCTCTTTAAAAAATATTATTATCTCAAAATGTATTTTATAGTTATTATTTTACATGTTTAAAATATAATTATAGAATTCAATAGTTATCATTTTTAATTTCAAACTTATTAAATATGATACTATATTAATCTAAGGTATCAATCCATTTTAACCATGAACCTAGCAAGAGCAGACATGAATCAAATATTTTGATGTTCAAAAATCTTTTAGAGTGCAAAACTTGAAAAATTATTTGCACTTGAAGAGATTAAATTATTCTATCTATCTATCTATCTTATTCTTTTCTATTTTGTTTCTAATTAAATTTCTTTATCCTTTTTCTATTTTTTTTCTTATATATATATAATATAAATTTTTTAAACCACATAATTTATATGTTGGCATTCAAAGTATTTTATTAATAATATTGCATTCACCCATATTAAAATGTTAAATATAGGATATTCTGAGCTCCTTCAATAATAATATGAGAAAATCTTAATAATAAATATTTATATATTTAATTTATAAGTTATAGTGAATTTTTTAAATTTGTTAATAATTTTTAAATGTCCCATATTAATTTTATATGAAGAATTGAATGAATTGCATATATCTATTTTAAAAATTATACATCCTCCTCATGCTCATCTCAAAAGTTAAAACATAAGATTTTGATTTTGATTTTTGATTTATTTATTTACTTTATCTTTTATGTTTTTAGATTTTGGATTTTCATATCAACAACTAACAAAGTGTGCAAACTAAGAGTGAGATATTAGTGCTTTATAATGTTTATAATTAAAATTAATCAAACATATATACTAACATTATTTTTAGGTTGAACTAAAAAAATATTACATATTTCCCTAATATTAAATTTACAATATACCTTTTAGCTTAATAATATATAAAATCAGAAAAATAAATTAACAATATCTTTAAAAAATCACTAAAAATATTAAGCAAATTTTAAACCAAAAGCCCATTAAATACAGTAAGATAAAAATTGATAAACTAAAATTTCAATTTATATATTAATGTTACTATATCTAAACAGTACAAAATATATCTTATAAATATAATAATTAATCTGGGAGGTAATATAAGTATTATTATCTTACTTCACCATGGTTATATTTATTTTACTCATTTCCAAAGATTTATAATCATTTTCTCATACGATTGAAAATCCATAAAACATAATTTATATCTTATAATTACACTTATTGAATCATATCTTTTTATGTTCTGATTATATATTTTACAATATTTATATGCAAGGATCACTGTGGTTATATTAATTTTACTCACTTACAAAGATTTATAATCATTTTCTCTGATAATTGAAAATCAGAAAATCCATAAGATATAAGTGATATTTTATATTTACACTTATTAGCTCATGTCTTTTTAATGATCTGATTATGTAGTTTAAAAAATTTATATGCAAAGATCAATGCTCTCGTGATGGCAAGCAGGGTGAGAGCAACCACAGGTACATAAAGCATACTTATTAAGAATAAAAATGAAACTTTAGTAACAATAATAAATTATTGTAAAAAAATATTATAATAAAATGTATATTAATATTTTAAATTAAAATATAATTATAAAACTTCAAGTAATTATATTAGTTTAGCTCATATTGTATATATATTTTAAAACAAAAATTATTTACCATAAAATCAAATATAATGAATTCTATTTTTCAATTTTTTTTAAAACTCTATATGATATAGTTTGAAAATGCTAAGAAACTTATCATTTTAAGACCCCTACCAATTGGAATTGAAGGAAAGCACTTTTGTAGAAAGGAAAGAAAGTGTAATATTGTATATCACTTTAATTTTAATTAAGAATTTGACGGGTTCACAAGACACTAATAAAAGTGTAGCTTTTAAAGAGGCATTTGTTTGGGATCTTAATGGGTTCGAAGGGAAATTTTACTTGGAATTATCTGGCTTTTAAATAGGATATATTAAAGATAAATAGAATGGGAAAATCTATGGTTCTTCATAAATCTAGAGGGGGAACTCACTAGTAATTTGATGGAGTCAAGTTTAAAACAAACACCCTAACAATACCCCCCTTATAATTGGTTCTAGCATATTAAGCTAGTCCCAATCATTCATCAACCATCTCATCTCATTTCACTTTCCCCCCTCTAGCTTGGATACCAACATACCTACCACCCTGTTACATATCCAAGTGCTCCATTCCACAATTTAAAGACTACATGTACCATTGCACTACGTTTATGGCTGACCAAATTATGAAAATCATAAAATCTTTTCTCCTAGGAAACATGTACTCATGAACAAAAAGTCTAACAACATCTTTAAGAAATACATCTATTGTTGACCAAAACCCTTAAGTTGTTCACACACCACTAGTATTATCACATCACTGTAACTCTCATCACATGTTGGCTCCTTCACCATCCTCATTACCCTTGAATCGATCTCCATTTTCTTATCCTCACCACCTCCCACATGCCATATTTCAATACATTTGAGCACCTTTATATTGTGCCTCCAATGGAAAATCATTTCAACTTAATCCTCATTTGCACTAATTAGATCCACACAATATCTTATTAATATCTCATGTCCATTTGGTAACCATAATACAACTCATATCCATTTGGTAACTATAGTTGTCTTTATCACAATAGTTAAAACCTTCATGCACACACTCTTCACTGTAGCTTCTCCATGGTTTACAAAAATTGTTAGCCACACTATTCCATAGGATCTAAATCTATTCTTCCATTCTTCTGGTTATTCAAAATACTCTTCACTGATGGTGTCTCCACTCAATAATCACTTATTGGACTCACCTCTCCTTGCTCTCATACCACTTGTTAAGTTCACAAAACAACCCAAAAAAAAGATGATGTATAAAAACATTATTGCTGGAGATCGTGGCTCTGAAAGGTAAATTTACTGAGTATTTATACCTTTAAATAAATTATATATATATTAAATAAAAGAAAAATCAATTTTAAGAAACATTTGAAATTATTTTAGCATATCTTTCAAAGCCCTCCGTTAAAATGTCATTTTTTTAAAAATTGATAAAGTTGGAAGTCGCTTTCTTTTAAAACGGATGAAATCTAATTTCATATACGTTCTTATCAAGTCCATTGGAAATGAACCTATTAATTTTTTCGAGAGTAATTATTTGTTAAGGGACGTAAACACAGATTATTTTTCCGAGGTAATTTTCCTCTAGTATTTCGAAAATTGTTCTGGGTGATTGAATTTATTTTATTAATAAATAAATAAATCATATTATTTTTTTTAGTGTTTGGAATTGTTTTGTATAATGAAATGGATTTAGCATTATTCAGGCAATTTTTAGGTACTTAAATCTAAATTGATAGTATAGGTAATTTTTTTAGTAGTTTGAAAAGCTTGTTTTGTCTTTCACTTATTCATTTTCAAGTTTATTAATTAATAAATAAATCATAATAATTTTTTGAGTGTTTAAATAGTTTTTCATAATAGAAATGGATTCAACACTATGAAAAACTTTTAACATCTAAAACCTAAACTTAATAATAATAATTCACATTTCCAAAAATAATAAAAATATTTCCAACAGAATTATAGCCTCCACTCACTTAACTAGTACAACTATAAAAAATAACTTAATAATATATTTTCTGATTAATTAATTTATATTTCATCATCATAAAGTAACTTAGCAATATATCTTATGATCAACCGTTTAATATTTCAAGAGAAACTTTAATATTCGATGATTTTAAATTTTAATCATTAATTAAGTGAATCAATTAATGTATGCAAGTTAAATAATAATATTCAAGCTATCTAAATTCAATTTATTTATAAACTTTTGAAATTTTCAAAAAATATATACTAAATAATTTTTTATGAAATTATGTTATTTGGTTTATTTTAAATAGTGGTGAAACTTGATATTTTCCACTTAAATTTAATTTTCATAAAGTATATAAAATATAATAATAATGATGGTGTTGATTAATTTTCATTAAGACAAATATGCCATATGAGGTGAGAGATTAATTGAGTTTTTTTAATATTTTATTTCTATGATCGAAAAGAAGGGGGACAAGTGTTCCTAGATCAAAAAAATTTGCTCACTTAACAAGTCAATAAGATTGGTAGTGTGGCAAATACTTTGAAAATCACAACATATGTGAGTAAGAGTTGGCACCTTGTTTCACTTTGACCTTCATGAGTATTAGTTCCTATCTTCGAATTGTTCATTTTTTTATTAGCACTCGCCAAGACAAAAACACAATTTTGATTAACAAGGTTGAGGTTGATGACTTCCTTATACCTTAGCTTCCTTCCCCCTTCTAACTCCTCCTTTACCCCCCATTGACCTAGCCAAGAATGCGAATCATTGTGCCAAACTCTCTTGAGCCAGAGGTGGGGGGGTTTTGCCTAAAGTGAGAAACAATTGTGGGGAACCTCTTGGCTTCCATGTTCTATAGCTTCTTTTTATACATGAGATACCTAATCATAGCCATGATTTCAATAAGGGCAAGGATAGATTCAATCAAGAGGATGGGGTAGGGGGTATTTCCTTTAATCTTGATGTCTTACGTTATGAATTGCTTTTAGATCAACTCAATATTCCTCTACGATTTTTTAGATATAAAACAAATCCAAACCTCACATCCATAAAAAATAACAAGGGTGTCGAGAGTCTCAAAGGAGTTTTTTTACTACACACTCAAAGATATATCAATTTTCAATTTTTTTCAAGGCCATAATAAGCTTTATAACCTCCAATTATCCTTTTCTCGATGATATAACTCCATTTGAGCTGGTGATGAATGTTGATTCCCATATATTCGTATGAGGAAACATTATACAATTAGTTATTATCATAAATGATGTTATCATACTTGATCATTTTGGTATTAATTATCATGAGTTTAGTATTTCTAGAATTAACAATCAAACCCATCTTGGGGGGATTATATTTGATGATTCTAACGTGCTTATCGAGATCATCATGGGTCATAGCTAGAAGAATGATATCGTCATCATAAAGGAGAAGAGTAATGACCATACCAGTGAGCCTAGTGTCATCACATCCTACAACTTCTAAATCTCTCTTCTAGCTTATTAATGTAAATGCCCAAAAGGGTAGGCCATAGG
>APFE030411790.1:97657-127635 GCA_000404065.3 Pinus taeda | reverse complement strand
CTCAAATCATGGATCATGGGTCTCAATAATAATAATAATATAAAACAATACCATGGGCCAAAACCATAATAACACAATACCGTCGGCTAAATACCAAGGGTTAAACATAAGGAACCCCACGTGTGCGCGCCTTACTGCCTTGTAGTGTGTGCACTGGGGGTACGCACCTCAGCAGCTGCGCCTTCTGTGGCACCTTCGCATTGCGCCTTCAGTGGCGCCTCTGTGGTGTCTCCTGTGGCGCCTCCGCACTGTGCCTTCTGTGGCGCCTCTGTGGCGTCTCCTGTGGCGCCTCGCACCTCCGAAGCTACACCTTCTGTGGCGTCGCATACCTCCGCAGCTGCGCCTTCTGTGGCGTCGCGTACCTATTATTTTCTTCAATATTTGATAGCTGATCATCAATCTCTGCTGCTGACTTGAAGTACTGTGATCTATCACCTGAATGGGTTGCCATCAAGGACAACACTTTAGCCATAATGCCAACATCCATCAGTGAATGAGTAGGCCTTTTTCCACCAACATTATCTAGTATTTCATGTATGAATGGAGTTGGAAGAGGATCATGAATGCAAGCATCGTTCAATTTCCTGAGATCTACGCAAATTCTTATTTCATCATTCTGCTTCTTTTCCTAATTGACCATTGGAATCACCCAATCAAATTCATCCACTTGTTTGATAATACCCGTTGTAAGCATCTTTTCCAACTCCAAGCAGACCTTTTCCTTGTATTTGGAATTAAGGTGATATGGCCTCTGCTTAACAGGCTTCGTGTCCAGTTTCAAAGTTATTTTCATTACTCCAAAATCACCTATGATTCCTTTCAAGTCAGAAAATTTTGTGGGGAACAAATCTTGATAACCAGGGAGCAAGTCAACAACATTATCTACTGTGGCATCATCCCAGTAGTCTCCAATCTTCACAAAATTCGGCTCTGCCTCTGTGCCAATGTTTACCTATCTAGTTTTCAGTGGCGCAGGGATATGAGGGTTCTCTATCTATGGTCCCTCAACTTCACGATGTTCTTCTACCTATGGGATGTTAATATTCCTTGGATCCTCTTCTTCATCTTCGGTACTCACATTATAGCACTCTAACACATGGCACAGCTGGGTGCTCCAATCTAGTTGAATCAAGTCCAAAGGATCTTGCATTATTCTAAATATCATTTCCTTAATCGCCTGTAGCACTTCATGAATACTTTCTAATCCATCTTCAAAGTTGAATGTCCTCACAAACCCTTCTCTCAAAATATCCCATTCCGCAGTGTCGTGGCAGACCTCCATCTCTAAATACCATTTCATAGTGATCATGTCCAAAGTGTGATATAAAATATGTACCCACTCTGGCTGTGGCTTCGTTGCATAAGCCTTAGTCCACTTTGCCAAATTATCACATGGATTATTTCTCCCATCATACTTCTCAGTCAATTGTACCTTGGGGTGACCACAAATCACATCCTCTTCATCTTCCTATAGTTGCGCCACTCTTCAAAAATGTCTTTATACATACTGCACCACCATTCAGTCGTAGCACGTAGTGCCAAATCCAGTGGTTGTAAGTGATGCTTCTCAGACACCTCCCTTTCAAATGCATCCAAGAATTTATCTACATCACTTAGACCATCATAACAAGGAAAAATTCCTACCTCGTATGATACACAACACAACGATTTAGTCATCATATTGCATCATAGCATAGATACTTTGTGTAACCTATTCTGCTAGTGCTCCAATTCTTCGTCTAAGTCTAATGTATAGGAGCTTTCGCGATCCCATGAAATTTTTCCATCGGCTGTTGGGTTAACCCAATCTTGGTTTCACGTTGTTATCTTATAGATCTGGTCCAAATCATCATTTCCTTCCTCATAGTCGTGGAGTAGTTTAGTATAGCGCGATCCTTCTGTGGGGTCTAATGGTACTACCACGCGGAGCGTTTTCCTTTCAAACAACATCCTCCGCTTCTTCAAATTGATGACCCCATTCATGTCGTTAGCCCAATCAATTCCAAGGAGCACGGGATATGGATTGTTGTGATCAACAATATTTATTACTTCAAAGTCAGCCAATGTGCTCACACCTTCTATATCTACAGTTACTCCATGCAATCTCCCCATAGGGATAATATTCTATTGATTTTCCATTCTTAATTGAATCGAAGACCATTGTAGCGCAGGCCTCCCCATCTATTCCCAAGTTTGTTTAGGAAAGACATTCGCATCTGAACCGAGATCCAAAATAGCTTGATCCATATCATATTATCCTATTTGCGTGGTGAGCCTCATCTCGTGCCATATTCTCGTCTTATGTCCTCCGATATTTCTAACTACACGGTGCCCATAAAAAGTTTTATCCCTACTAGCACATTTATTTATCAACTCCTGTAATCTTTTCACAGCCCTCATGTCGTGCAACAGTTTCATGCAAGTCTCCAAGAAAGTAGTAAGCATGGAGGGGTCAACTTTTTCAGATAGCGTAACCTGACTTTCTAAGGTAGAGGCTTCAATGAAGCTTTTCTTTGCTTCCATGAACGTTTCCTTTGTGCGTTCCAGATCGAACCCAACTTATTTTTCTGGAGCCTTGCAGACTCATCCACCTTTTTCAAGATATTTTCCCTTATTTTCACCAGTCATCTTACCACTTCATAGCACAATAATGACATTGGGATCCTCTTCGCGAGGCTCTTCCCTCATCATCTCTAGGTTATGAGTAGGTTGCTAAGGTTGTGCCTTCTTCTCCTGCATTTTGGCTATCAATATAGGGAATTATTCTATCCCGTGGTCAAACTGAGTACAATATCGTCACGACGGGTGTGTCTGGCTCATACACTCATGCACGTAGTGTCCTCGCACTCTGCAATTATAGAAAATAACTTGCCCTTGACCTTGCGTAGGTCCTCCTCCTCCTTGGCCTCATCTGCGACCTTGATATCCTCTGCACACTCCCCCAGTGCCTTGATCGAAAGGTTGAGTTTCTATTTGCATTCAATATAGAACCATTTGTTGGCTTAGTGGGTCTTGACCTAGGTTCAGAGTCAGATTTTCCAAATAAATCCCTACACTACTAGCCCTTTTGGTATCAATCAATGTAGCGCAGACTGAAGTGTCACTCGAAGCAGTATGGCGGTATGCTAGAACCATGTTTTCACACCGAGATATATATGCAATATCATTTTTCCCTAAATCTGCTTTCGCGTAGATCGATAAGCCTTTCTGGCTTATCAATATAACTCCCTTTAATCGACTTCTATACCTCTGTGAATATCTATGACTGTCTTTCGTGGACCCTGAATAGGCGGTTCAACTACTTACACACATCAAGGATGACTTATAGCCTAGTAATTACTTAGGTAACTTCAACATACAACAAGACAATCTCCGCATAAACAATTAACAATAATTGTGTTTATATAAGAGTATACATCATCTAAAGTCATGCATCGAGACATCATTATTTCATAAACCCATTATAACATAAGGTGCATTTATATAAACAGAAGTAAAGAGATAACACAAGTATTTCAACAACAATATTCTTTATTGATAATCAGTTCAATCTTACAGACTCAAGACTTTCCTGCGCACTCAGGTACACGGGTCCGTGCACTCAGCTGCGGACTCTACTCTAGGTGTCTGCACACATAGCTACAAAACCTTCCTTCTACTCTAAGAATTATTTTCTCTTACTCTTACTAACCCATTACATTCATCTTTGTCTCTATTTCTTGCCTTAGACATCCTAAGACACATATATTTATACAATCCCATGGTCCGCGGACCATGGGTAGATTTTAAAAATTCAACCCAAATTACATTAAAGAAGGGTAAAACTCTTTATGACACTTTAACTTTCTACACGCTATGCGACCACAACTTGTGAAGACTTTACAATAAAACTTGAGCCTTTTCCCCAAAATTGACTCTAGGGGACCCCATTCCAATAGGCTTCCTTTTTCTCCCATAAGACTTTAGTATTGACTCCATGATCATGTTTGTGTCCCTCTTAATAACACACTCCTTGTAGGGGGGCATAAAATATTTTATTATGACTAAACTTGGATGTCTCTTCCTTCTTTCCCTTTGATTCTTTATTTAATCATACCACCCATCAATTTATTATTTTTTGATTTTTCTTATAATGACCTTTGTTGTTGGGAAGGTTCCTTTTGAGTATTTTTTTCTTCGCACATAGATACAAATAAAGTATCACTATTTTAATATAATGGGTGTGGTTGTTAAAATCACCAATATTTAATTAAATATGCATTGTTATACCTTTCCTCAAGTCAACTTCAATGCAAATTCTAACACGTGTGTATACCCTTCCTTGCTTGGTTTGTATCTTGTTGTAAGTCCCCAATATATTTATGTTGGATTTTTATAGATCATCCCATCCCAAAATATGTAGCAGAGATTCAATATTCAAATCTAGAGTGGGGCTGAAGAAATGAACTTTGAAGGCAGATTCAATTATAGAAACTATCTTTTGAAAAGAGGTTAGTTTTGCCCCAAAAAGGAAGTTCCTCCTCCGATACATTTCCACAACTTCCATAGTTGTGAAATTTTAATAATAGAAACTCTAGGGTAGAGGCTTACCACATACTTAGAACTTAGGTTGGAATTGATTTGATTCTTGAAATCCTTAGATGATGAGTTGAGATCATTAAATAAATAGATCGAAGTGTTTTCTTGTTGTTATTAATGAACTTGTTAACCATCCATAGATGAATACTTCCCTTGCACATGTACTTGATTTTGTCCCTAATGAAAGAATCCTACTATGTTTTTGGGACATTGAACAAGACTACATCTTTAAAATAAAGAAGACTCAATTCTTAATGCTTTGCAATATTGTAAGAAGGAGAGACAATCAAAGTCACACAGGCGGAGTTATTCCCTTTGTTTAGCAAAAATCGATGGAGACAAAGCACTAAATGGAATATTAACCCCTTGTTTATGTGATAATTAGGGAATATATATTTGTTCTCTCAAAGATTTTCCTTAGATATTCAAAAATAATTTCTCACTTATTCTAAATAACCCTTAACATTGTTTATAGAATAATTTCTCACCATCACAATCACAATAGTCATTTTTCAAGGCAAAACCGACATCAAAACTTTTTGAATATGCAAATAGATAGTCTCCACAAATGAAGACGATAACATATTTTGAACATGTTTAAAGTGGATTAAAATATAATAATGAAAGACACAACAAAAATCTTGATATAATAACTCAAATAATTATCTTTAACAAAAATCTATTAAGAATTATTATAAAATTATAAAATGAAATTAACATTAATAGATAGTTTTATTTTATTTATATAAATCCCAATTTAATAATGAATACTTAATTGATTTATGTAAAATCTTAATTTATATAATTTGGTGGCTTAAAAATTTGAGATAAACAATTAATTGATTTATGCAGAATCTTAATTTATATAATTTTGTGGCTTAAAAAATTGAGATAAACAATCATTTTCCCACGCACTTTGGTTTAGGTTCATTCCTTTGTCCTCTTTAAGTTCTATCCACCTGTGAAGCTTAGGACTCCCATAATACTTCAAAGAAATCACTAACACATTAGTTAGAGAAGGGTGCATTATTTTTTGTTCCATGTCCAGATGTCGCATCATTATTTTATTTAATGTGACCAATTATTTTTCCAAGTAAAAGCATTATTGAGCTTAAATAATATAATATTTCAAATTCTTTGAAAATCGGTTTGACTGAAATACAAATATATGATCTTCGATGACATGATTGGATGGTAGACATTCTATCCTACCTTTAGATTCAAATCCTCTTGGTTTTTTGGCGCCATTGTGCATATCTCTCTCAACGAGATCATGAGCTCTCATTTGTACAATCCTGGTTTGAAATCGCATAGAAATTACCCCAGAATCGATCCACGAGCCACCAGATCTCTCTGTGCATGGCTTCCAACAATTCATTTGTGTTTCTTTGGGGTTAAAATGAGTTCATAAAAGGTATTTTTCTGCAAGAGAGTGCTATAATTTCAAAGCACCATTATTTTATTGTCACCGTAATGGATCCTCTACGCTTTGTACTAATGAAATTATTTAGAGTTCTTGATTGGAAAAATTGGCCATGTTTCGACTTTCTGGAAATATTTCATCAAATAAGCTACCATATTGTCTGAACTAAATCTGACAAAAGAGGTCGTTCTCAAAACACAGTTTTAAGCGGCAAATTTCACAAGGGTTCTTTCTGCTTTAGTTATTCTGAGCTTTCAATGGAAAATTTTGACGCTATTTTTGCTTACAGGTAAGATTTCATAACCTAATGTTCTCTATAAATGGACTAGAGAAGGTTGTGCTCAAAATTTTGTTTAAAACACGCCAGAGTTTGGGAAGAAGTTCTTCGAGTTAATGGATCAGCATTCATATGCATTTCGAGTGGTTTGATTGAATGATTTTTGTCTCAGTTCTGCACATTTCAAAGTTTTTGAAGAATGGAAATTGATAATTCTGGTACTCGATGGTGTTCTATTCAAATTACATAGAAGAAGCTAGAAAGCCATGGATTTTAGAGGCTAAGCATACACAATGCCACAATCTTTACATGTTTTCATGAGATTTTTAAGACTGGAAAATAGGATAGAACATTAGGGATTTCACTAAACTAAGAAATTTAATGCCACATTCTTTACAAATTTACTTCAGAGTTTTGAGACTGAACATTTTTAATGTTCAGGTGGTTTGTAGATATCATGTTGTTTCTATCTGCGTGGAACCAATAATTTGATACCTCAACGTCAAATACTATCCTCCGATAGGTTTTCCCTTCCAGCTCATCTTTGTGCAATGAAATACAATCTTTAATGCTCTTTAGTGCCTTGAGAAGTCAAAACTAATGGATCAGGAATTAGGGACTATTGGAAAAGTCAGTAATCAAGGGAAACATTATCCTTCACAATATAACAATGTAGAGGAAAACAAATTGTACATTTTTGCAGTTTTGGCCAGATTATGCCATCTAAGCACATCGTTAGAGATTTCAGAGAGAAGCTCTTTGTTTTCGTTAGCGTCGGCTGAATGGGAGAACTCTTTCCACATTCTGGGGTCATCTTTGTCCGTTATAAAAGGAGGTCCTGTAACCTTCTCCGAACTGCCAATTTCTCTCTTTGAAAGTTTGTATTGAAAACGAGTGTTGGGTCGAAGGTTTACTCACATGAAGGATGCAGAAAATGAGACTCCTTTAGTGAGTCCAAGAAAAAGTCTCGGTAGAGATTTGGTGGAAAATGATAATTGCAGTAGAGGCAACAAAGTTCCAAAATTAGAGCCAACTTCGCCAATTAAAATCTACAAACAACTTGGAATCCTATCTTTAGGACGAGATTGTTTGAAGCACCCTGAAAACTCAAGTATGTTACTACTATGCTACCTTTATATAGACTTGAATTATTTCTTTAAATGTTGTAATATCCGTGATATAGTCCTGGTTCAAGCATTTGAAAGAGAGACTTGATTTTTCATCCATTTGATTATGAGACTCTGTACTCCAGGTCATAAGAAAAAAAATCCAATACTTTTTAGCTAGTCAAGCATAAGTTCCTGAAAATTAAATGATAACTATCTCTAGCTAATTACCCATTGTGCAGGTAGGCATATGGCTGATTTTAGCAAGCCTTAGAATTTTCCTGTCTACTTAGATAAGGAAGCAAAATACAAATGAATAACTATCATTATTATCCCTGGTTGAACAGGACACACAAAAACAATTATTTCCTTAAATTAGTTTCATCTTTTACCCCAATAATAATTTATTGTGTCAGGTTTATGAACTCTTCCCCGACACACTTGAGATTCAGATGCAGTTTCTGCAATGGTATTGAAAAATTGTAATAGATTCTTGTACAAGAACATTCTTACAGTCCTTGCTTCTCAATGTCACGTAGACGTTGCAATGAGAATTTTGTCCAACCATCGAAAATAGTAAATACATAACTCCTCCTTATTCCTTAGTCTTGTAGCTACTGCAGTATGATTAATGGAGAAAATATTTAACTGTTTCCTTAACATTAGCACTGAGATGATACACACTAAACCCTTCCATAGTCACTACTGTCTTGGGCAGGGCATTGTTTTTCAACATTCATACGATTTCTGCTATCCCTTTTAAGTGTAGCATCTAGAGACTCAAACACTGATGAGTAATATTTCAATGCTTCCATGAACCAGGGGAAGAAAGTGCAGTATTAGTGTTAACCTCCTTTTCTACTGCTAAGACTACTTTAGGGTTGAGAGACTTCACCTTCCTCAGAAGCTAGTCACATGGGTTCTCTGCAGACACACTTTCATCAAGCATGTGATGCAGTTGGAATGAAAACTTGACTACTAAAACCTCATATGGATTTACCTTAAGAATCCATGGTTGGACATCTCATTCCACATCCATATAGTGGCTTATCCTTATATTGGGATCTGATTCTACATTAAGACTCTCATTCTTATAACATGTGTATGGACGAAGTGGTTTATAAGGCATTACATGTGCCCAAAGTTTTTCCAATCTGGAAGATCCTCTTGAACTATGTTATTAACATCACCAATGGTTTTAGTGTTATGCCTTCTAATCCCTCTTTGGTTTGCTCTTGTTATTTATGGTGTCCATGATAATTACAGTTCTTAGGTCTTAGGCTAATTTTATTTATTAAGTTTTTCCAATGTCGAAGTTCTCGGTATTATGTGATGGTATCCTCCCACACTCTGTTACTAACATCACCAATGGTTTTAGTGTTCCCTTTCTGGTTTGTGCATGTTGTTTATAGTGTCCATGATAGTTACAGTTCTTAGGTCTTACTCTTAGTCACTGTATTGGGCTGATTTTATTTATTAAGTTTGAAATTTGATGAATATAAGAGCAATTGATAGGTTAAGTTTGTGCATATTAAAGAGTAATATATATGTGTGTACTTGCAAGGCTACATTAGCTAACATGCCATTTTCACTGTATTTTTCTTGGAATTTTGTTGAATGTGAACATGCCTTAAATGGATAAATGAATGTGTGTGTCATGGGTGGATAAAGAAATGCCTACCAAAATGTTTCATTTGTGGAAATAGCTCTGAGTGCTTGATAACAACTCTTAAAATTGGGGAGTTGTTTTTGTCAAGAACAAGATGAATATAATGGTTTTTGAAGCAGTTATGAGGTGATGAATTCTATGGAAAAGTTTATAGTCATTCAACCAACGATAGTTGGATAAATATTAATATAAATAATAGTAGAGAGGTGTGTTAATTTCCTTGACATTGTATTGTCCTCAAAATGAACTGTTGATAGAAGGTTTGAGATAATGACCAGAAATGGATTTAATCACAGATAATCGAGAAAAACTTGATACCAAAACCTATCGTGGCACAATGAACTGTTATTGCTGCTGTGACTTACAAAACTGGAAGTGGTGAAAGCATGTGACTTTGGTACATAACCTACGACCATTGATATTTGCAAGGGTCAACTAGAAAAGTGATGGAATCAAATCTCACACAAAATATTGAAATAGCCTCCTCAAAAGTGCACCACAGAGAGGAAAACCCAAGTACAATTGTGCTGAAAAGTTAAAACATAGATGCAAGAAAGTACAATTGTGCTAAAAAGTTAAGACATAGATGCAAGAGTGTGGGAAAATTCCAAAGAGAAGCTGAGATGAGACAAATGAGATCTTGAGTTGAACTCAAGTAAGGCATCCTCTTAAGAGGGGTTATTGGCCCATATAACAAGGGCGCACATAACAAGAGGGCTATTGAGCCTACAAAATGAGGGCATACAACACAAGAAGGTTATTGAACCTACATATCAAGTTTTCCTAGGTTGGAATTAACCACAAACCTAGTTTCAAATAAATGAAATTAAATATGGCCTTACTGATAATTACATGTATGATACCTACAAATGATTTGGGGCCACAAGTACATGTACACCAATATATTTCAACAACCACAAACCTGTAAATGTCATTTTCCTTTAAACCATGCATCTAATTTGTATTATGTATGATAATTAACAAAGGAATGATGCTCTTTTTCCTCTTTTCCACTTTCCACAATATTTTCTTGTTTTTTTTTTAGTTTTCCATGTTCCATATTCCACTTTGTTCCGATCCACTCAAGTTTTAGTTGCCTTTCTCTGCCACAATAATAATGCTTCAAATTCTTAGTTTTGGATTTGCTTATTCTTAGCTCTAGATTTTCTTTAAACTAAATCTTTACGTGTAAACTGAGATGTAAACTTAAAGTTCTATTTATAGATTTCAGAAGTAAAGTTGAGTTTTTGCAAAGTTCTCAAATGACAAGCAAACTTTTTAGGCTAAGCACAACCATACCCTTTATTTTCCTCCCTTCCTATGGATTATAATTGATATCTAATATTTTTTAACTTCAGATGATCCTCTAAAATTGATTCCCTTCATCCATTTTCAATAAAAACATCATGTTATAAGGAAAAAGGGCATACCTTTATATGGATTTTTCCTAGCAAAGAGTCAAAAATTAAATTTTTGACAGTTAAATTTTTATGCAACCAAGCAACATTTAATTTTATCAATAGTCTTGGTTCAATATTTTTTGACAATGGTCTTGGTTCATTACTTTCTTATGAGTCGAGCCCTCTCCATATCTTCAAGTAAGAGTGGTCTTTTGCCAAAAACAATAAATCTGACCATTTCAAAATATTCATAGTTTAATACCTAGTACTAGATATCTATGGTTTATGTCTTCTAAAATCTTGGATACATCATCAATGTTTGCCTTAGAGCAACACTGTTTTACAGAAAGGTCATATGTCAAAAAGTTAGTTTCACAACCTCTCCTAATTGTTTTGTCTTGTAATTGTAATGCTTTTTCCACTTCACTAGCCTGAAATAGAGCATATATTACTTCTGCATATAATTTAACATGTACAAAGAGTATACAATCTATCACTTCCTCAAGAACGTTTGGTGCCTCATTTTTTTTCCTACCTTCCCAAGATGATGCATGTCATTGATAAAACTTGCATAACTTGGAACAACATGTTCCCTAAGCATTTGGTTCAGTATCTAGGCAACATATTCAACTTTCTTTGATTTGCAACAAACTTTGATGAGTGAAGAGTATAGAGCATATGTCGGTGAGAGGCCCTTTCTAATCATTATCTCATGTTGATTCACTACCTTTTCAACCATACCCAACTTGCATAGGCCTCCAATGAATATCCTATAGAAAACTGAATTGATGAATGAATTCAAATGGATTATCCACTCAGAGAAAAGATTGTCCCTAATTTTAATATATCTTGTGACAAACCAAATGTGATAGTCATGTGGAAAACTTTTCTCGCAATTGACTAAGTGATGTCTTGCAAGACATACTTGAGATGGAAACCTTCATCAGATGGAATAGAAGTATATGATTCCTTTCCAAACAAATTAAGAGTCAATAAGGTTTTGTGTGATGACTTCTAGTATCATCTTGGGCTATCGTTAGAAGCAATAATTGGATTCTCATTGAGTGAGTTGTTATGCTTTCTTGATTTGAGAGGGTTTGTTTGGAGGGAAAAATGAAAGAGGACATACAATAATAGTGAGGGGAAATATTTAGAGGAAGAGCATGGAGAAAATCGCCAGTAGGCAGGCTACATTTTCCAAACGTAGGTGGATTGTTGAAGAGAACTTACGATCTCTTGGTGCTCTGCACTGTAGATGTTGAACTTGTAATTTGCTCCCCAACATGAAATCTCTATGAATTGTCTTTTAGTGAAAATCATACTATTTTGATACTAATAATTGTGACTATGAAAACCTCATGAGATTCTTACTAATAACCCAGTGGTGTAAGCCTTAGTAAGATTCATACTAGTAAGCTCAATGTTGAGAAACCTAGTGTAAAACCTCCATCAACAACATAATCAATACATGATGTCAAAAACAATTGAGAAGCAACCAAGGTTATTAAGTAATTATGTAATAAATGAGGTGGAGAAGCATCCAAATTTATTAAGAGATGATGTAATGAATGAGGTAGGTGAAAGTAATATATGTTAGCTATACGAGGAAACATGCAATGTCATCTTCCTCTCATTTTCATGGATATAAAATAATATAATTTTCCTACAATGTCATCTTCCTCTCATTTTCATGTATATAACGTAATATAATTTTCATATGTAGAAGATATGGCTTGTCTTAAGCTTAACTAGGCATATAAAATGCCACCTATAACCTTCATTGAAGAAAAACAATGTCTCTCTTCATAAATCTCAGCGATTAGTTGTAGGAATGGTTATTTTTCTCTATCAAACAAAATAAAGGACTAAGTAATGAAGATCTTGGCCAACAACAAAACTTATGATTATTAACTTCACATTAAAATTCACTTCATCTCTACCACTTTGAAGGAAATATCTATTATCCATCACCATATTGATGTTGTGACTTGGTCCTTGAAAAACATTCAGCATGTCTCATTCATGGAAACCTTTAAGTGAGACAATATATGTCATGGTAACCTGCAAGATAGGTGTGAGGTACACTAAGGTTTACAAGGCTTTCCCTATATTTTGTCTGCATGAAAGCATAGAAGTAGTTTATAACCAGTTTCTTAAGAAACAATGAATCCTTTCTAGCCTTGACATCTCCACAAGATCATGCATCGAATAATTCTTCTCGTGTTCATTCAGTTTCCATGACTCATAGAACAATACCTATCTTTCTTGCATGATAATACCACTAAGTCCTCTCTTGTAAGAATTTGTACACACTACAAACTCCTTTTCCAAATCTTCAATATTTAGTACTAGTGCATGTGTCAACAATTACTTGAGCTGCTCAAAACTAGCTACACATTCTTCTATCAATTCGAACTTATTACCTTTCTTCTACAATGATGTGATAGGATACGTAATGCATGATAAGTTCTTGATGAACCAACTGTATTAACTTGCCAATCCCATGAATGATCTCATCTCGTCCACATTCTTAGGAGTTTCCCACTCCATGATGTCCCTTATCTTTTCGGGATCCACTACTCTGCCTTCCTTGGAAATGACATGTCCCAAGTAATGCACCTCTATCTAAAATAATCTAAATGTGCTAAGCTTAGAATACAGCTAATGCTCTCTTAACAATCTCAACGCTGATGCTTAAGGATCAACATGTTCTTCCTCATTTGTAGAATATGCCAGTATGTCATCAATGAATAAAATAACAAACTTGTCTAGATAAGGACGCAACACGCTATTCATCAAACACATAAATATAGCTAGAGCTTTAGTCAAACCAAATGGATATACAAAAAATTCATAATTCCCATACTTGGTCCTAAACGTAGTCTTGAAGATATATTCTTCCTTAATACATACTTGATGGTGTCCTGAGATAAAGTCGATCTTAGAGAACACTATTGCTCCCTTAAACTGATCAAACAAATCAACAATCCTTGGAAATGGGTACCTATTCTTGATCATTACTTTGTTCAGTTTCCTATAGTCAATGCACAATCTAAGAGTAACATATTTATTCTTTACGAACAACACTTATGCACCCCTGTAACACCCCCTCCTCCTAGGTCCACCCAAGCAACTGGCCAGCTGAGGTAACCACGTGACAAGAAAGGCTACTATAAGGGATTAAACTTCCTTGGTGAAATTAAGGAAATGGAATCAACAAAACACATAAAACAAGCCCATCCACGTTAGAAACAACACCCCCAGGAGATCTGCTAGCAACTCAGGTACCCTTCCCTTGGGTCCCACTGATATTTTAAGCTTTTTAACTCAAATTCACTCTCATGATGTAGGTAAGAGAGTGACTAGCAACCTAAAGTCACTCTCATAGGCCTATGTGCTAGTTCCTATGGACTTTTCTTAGCAGACCTATGCTAGCCCATAATCCTCACCTCTACTGAGAACTTGCTACAACATTTAAAATCCATCAAAGACATGATAACAATGATGATAAATCAAAAATCAACCTCAGGACTGTGATTGAACATTCCCAATCGGGATTGACATTCTGTCAAACACTTGGCATCAATGCAACCTACAGGTCTAGGATACAAGAGAGAGCATGGATGACTGAAAGAACTTATGAAACATAAGCAGAAGGATCATCTCCTTCTCCATTGAACTATTATATCATCAATTAGGTCTTACATCCATCAATTCAACAATTACAAGTAAATACATGAAATAACCATGACATGGACCAGTGATTTAACCATGCTTATAACCAGCACACACCATATAAATATGAGAGATACGACAATCGTTAAATCCACATATAAACTAGTGGAAAATTAAGAGAACTTAGCTTTTGTTAATCATAGGAATATTTGACCAGGTTTGGGACTTCGATGTACCACCCAAGCATAGACATGGCTGAACAAAATCACTCTTTCAGCCAATCACCCCTGTGTCATATTCAAAGCATGAATTTGGAATCTCATAGAACAATCAATGCAAAAACAACCAAAGGAATCTAGAGGTTAAACCACCTCCACCCTCATCAAACCATGATCACACCAAAACTAGTGCTTCAATCACAACTGAACTGACCTTGGAATTCCATCTAGAATCCATCACTATCCTTGAGGAATTTTTTGTCTCCTTGCTTCTCAGGTTTTACCACAATCCAATTCCGTATCACTAGGCCCTAAACCAAGACTAGTCTCTCAAGCTTTACGACAATCCAAATGTTGATCATTAGGCCCTAAACCGAGACATCTCCCTCATGTTTTAATGTATACCCTAAAAAAATCGATCAAGGGATTCCTAGGCCTTTGGCAATGAACCTTAATACCAACTCCATCGCAGATTATGAAACCCATCTAGAAAACCAAATATCAAAACTGAGATAAACATCCCAACATAATGGCATCCAGAAAAAGGAAAGTCTAGGCTTAAATCACTGTCATAACTTGGAAAAGCCATGCCACCTACATCAAGAGAACCGTACACCAACATGAAAATCCATGCATGTCCAAACCAGTTTGGAAATCACACATGATAAAGGTTACATGCAAGTATTCCAGCTAAAGTTGCTTGATCATGCTTTCCTTTCCTTGATCCTTGCTATCCTTCCTTTCCCTTTGTTTACTTTCCCTTCCTTTATTCAAATCTAGAGTGCACGAAGGAAACTCTAAGTGACCAAGAGTGAGAGAGAGAATAATGAGAGAACTCCAAACTTTATTTGACAAGGGTTTAACACTGACTAATCTTGTCAACTAATCCTCAGAAGCCTTTTTATTAATGAGTCCTCTAATTTCTTCATTTTCCATTATTTTCCTTCAATTTCCTCCTCACATGCGACCTGAGACCTTTTACCTTCCTTTTCTCCCATTTTCCTTTATTTTCATTAATAAATGTGCCAAAAATTCCTTTCTTCCTTTTAATGCCTTTACCTTGGCTTTTACCAATTTTCCTTAGCCAAAACACACATCCAGTGATGCCCGCTAAGATATCTTTTCCCAGCATTCAACTTCAAATAAGTGTTCCTTACCTTTGGTCTTATTTATCCTTTATTAACTTTTATTACATGAACCTTCACTAGGGTTGTTACAAAACCCTCCCCCTTGGGGAATACCCTCTTTAGTGTTAAACCACACCAAGAAATCAACAAAACTACCGAAAACAAGCATACTACCCAGGGGGCTTTATAACTTAGCTCGTTGTAGTATTTACAACGAATGACCTGCTCAAAAGTAAAGCATGATGACAACATGACCAGATAACAACCATACCACATATTGGAGCTTATAACACATCTAATTACAGTATTTACAATGACCACATATGCACATATGTACATTTTCTAAACTAATAAATAAAAGGATATGATGCTAGTATCAATCAACAAGGGATTCCAGAGGTTCAAACCTCCACCCTCAAAGTATTACTAGGATTCACATCCTTCCCAGGAAGTCTAGAAGCCACTGCCACAGTCAAAGCTGCATCCAATGTCTCGTGCTATAATCCTACACCACTTTCCCTCTCAGTGAATAGTTATCGACTTATTGTTCCAAGGCGCATTCCCAATGTGCATCTAATTCCATATTGCAATTCCAATGCCCAAAACCAATATATTTGCGACATTCCCTTCTCTGCTACATAGTCCCTCGGGAAATCTGATCACCCCCTTCCATTCAGTCACTCACCTTCCAAGTTCCTTGGCATACCCTATCGCGGGAGACCCATCCCTTACCAAGGCTTCCTTGCATTAGAATATCAAACAAGAAAGTCATATACCTACCTTAATAATCATACTGGTCATAGCATGCTCATGGAAATCAATGAACAATATTGGGTACTAGTGTCCCACAGTGGCCCTACTCTTGAAGTCTTTTACCAACATACTGTTGCATGTTCCAATTTATTTTGTTGTTGTTGCCAATTCTCGTAGTCAATTTAAACCACACAACCAGGCGTGTTCATGCATTCTTGTTCTAAGCACATAATTTCCATTAAATTCAAATAAATTGAAATAACCTCAAATGATACCTCATTGGTAGTTCGTCAATAAGGTACATATGCAATCTTGTTCACTTTGTGTCACAACAAGTCAAACTAAATGTTTGATCAAAACAACATGTATAAACATATCACATCTAGTTAGCTCAAAACACACCCATCATAAATCAACATGATAAATCACATGTAACCATTGTAAGCTAGAAGTATACATCACATATAATCATCACATCCATAGCCATAAATCACATGCATAATAAAACTGAAATAAAATGTTGATACTTATTCTTTCAACAATCCTCAACTTCTACCTTTGTGTTTATTCTGTATGCACTCCAGATAGGTTGGCACACCTAACAAATACCTAGTTTCTTCTCCTCAACCATGTGCACATACACAGTGTGTGTAACACACATACAACCACACACAATATACAACACCATGCAATATATGCACCTAGTATCATGTGGCTTCTACACAACATGTATGGCATGCACACAATAGCACAAGTACACCAGTACCATATGTACAAGGTACCACCTCCACAATGTGTGCACAACATCACATGTACAGGACACCATCTGTGCAACGTGTACATAATGCCATATGTTTATTGCACCACCATACAATGTGTACACAATACCACATGTACACAGTATCACACGCACAACATGTATGTGACACCACTTGTACACAATGGTACATGCACAACATGTACATAGCACAACCTTCCACATCGCCACATGTACAACATGTACACAAAACCACATGAACACAACACCACTTGCACAATCATGCACACAAAACTATATGTACATAACGCCACGTGTACAACATGCACACAGCACCACATTTACATATCACTGCATATCCAACATGTACATAGCATTATTTGTACACAACACCACATATCCAACATGCACAGAGCACCATATACACACAACACTGCATATACATCATTCGCATAATACAATATGTACATAGCACCACATATCCAACATCTACATGCACATAAAATCACGTGCACAACAATAGTACCACACATTGAAAAACACACCGCCTTTGCCAAGAAGCCTTTCTTCTAGTTTCTTATCTATGATTGTCCCAACATGTCACAGACCACATTTCTTTTATTTCGTCATTGTATCCCTCTGTATAACCCGTCGATAACATAGAAATAATATAATAACATAACATCAGATCATAACCATATGATATTGACCATGTATATTTGTCAGGCTACTCTTCCCACTTGATTCCTCATGAACTAGGAACCTCTTGATGCCATTCACTTGCATAAGAAATTATTCCTCCACAAGAAAGATCCCTGACAACCATGTCATACTGACATAGATACATACATACATCCATATATAATCATTAGCATAAAAGAATCATTATCCTATGAGACAACGACATACATACATATGTGTATACACATATAACATCAGCATAATCATGACAATAAAATAATTACCAGATAACATAAGGTCTAGGTTAAGAGAATTTCCTATTTGTGCACAACATGCACAACATTGAGAACCACAATTCCCAACTTAGCCAAGGAATCTGACACCTTAGATTTATTTACTTTACCCTTTTGGTTACCTTCCTCATGGGTGTGCTACCACAGTCCATTTACAAGAATGGACTCGACCAGTCCAATTGACTGTCATAGTCTTACCTTCCATTGTGATTACTCATGCACCGAGCTTCATTTATGTCTTACATCATTTGTTGAGTACCACATAAATTTCCTATATCTCCATTAACTTCCTCCTTTCCCAACCAACTCCCAAAGCTCAAAACCTAAAAGGAAATGATGAGGAAAAAATGAGGAGCAAAAGCATGAAAACCAATAACAACACAACACTGCAACAAAGTGGCATAGATATGCACCAAACACACGTAAAATCACAAATCAAGCACAACAATTGCAAAAGACCAAAAGCACAATAATAACAAGAGACACCATGACTCAATCCCCATGGTTCCCAAGGAAAACTCAACCTAAGCCTTCTTCAACATTCATGGTGATCTCTCTTTCCATGCAACTCCCTACATTATACTGCCATAAACACATAATGTTAGTGCATAAATAAACATAACCATACACTAGTTAGATTATCTTGTTGTTCCAAGCATGCTTCCTTGTATCTGATCACATGCATGCTTCCTTGTATCTGATCACATATGTTCCATGTCTCAAGGGACTCCAATTATCTTGATAGATACACCTATAACTAGAGATTGGCTAATATACATATCAAGTACATGTTCATGAATCTGGAACATATTCACATAATGGAAAAAAAATCATGGTTAAGAAGACTTCTTGTAGGCAAAGAACTCATTCGTTTGGAATTAGGGTTTTCCAAACATAGCCAAAGGAATTCTTGTCAAATCCCTCTATTTTACCTTATTACCTTGTTTCGATTGAGTCTTACTCAGATTGTTACATCACCCAATTGTTAGTTATATAAACACATCAAGTGTTACCTTGTCATCCTAATACCTAGCATGTTCCCTGCAACTACTCACACATGTCAGTCTCACATTCCAAAGATCAAGACAATCATATCTATCAATTTGAAATCAACCTTTACCAAGACTAAAAATCATGTTGTAATCCACAATCAACTCATAGTCCTTAGACACAATGCTACAACTATCATGTACTATACTCAAGTACATATCAACTGTCTCAACATATATTTGTTAGCACAACCATCTTAAAAAAAAATCATTTTAACACACTCATATTATGCAATGCATAAAACATTCAACCAACTTGCAACATACCATGTTAAATAAATTAACTAGATGACACAATCAAACATTCAAGCACCAAATATATGACATAAGAAAATGCATACCTTACTATACATCAGGGGAGGCTATCTTGTCTGTGCAATCAATCCATATTAGCATGATATAACTTCACAACATATTAACCCAAACATAAAGAAGATCATGATATCCAAATAGCCACTACCTATCATGTTCAAATCCTAACTCATAACCAATTATCATTCACACATATGCAAAGTCAATCTAGATTAGTACAAACCATATCACAAATATGTCAGCTCATACCGGACTATTGTAACCATAACCATTTGCATAGGCCAATCCAACTTACTATGATACATATAACATTAAGATCTTAATATAATAACCCTAATCATCAAGTTACTAGCATATAACAACAATAAGTTATATATCATGTTCATCAACAACATATAACCTAATCATCAAGATAATTATCCTTTAACATACTCATCAATAATATATAACATAATCATCAAGTTATATAACATAAACAAAAAAATAAATGCATGTAATGATATGTTACTATCATGCATGACTATCTGACACGTGACTATGCTAATCAACTATCATGTATCATGTATGTAACCATAACACCAAAAACATGTACATAAACCTAACTTTTATAAAACTAATGCATATAATAATGCTTGACTTACATACCTGCATGCCAAACATACAATACCTCTATGAAGATATGCAATTATCCCAAATTATAATGTTGCAACTTCATTATGATGATCTGCATCTCCTCTATCTCAGTGAGCACATTAGCATCATAACATACCAATACCACCACGATGACCTAAATTACATACCATGAGTTCACAAGGCATGTTTGACCTACTATTCATGCATAACTGTAACCAAGACCATACATGCATAACAATTGCATATAGACATATAAATGATGAGTACAAAATCATATACACATCATTCTAGCTAGAGTCCAGACATCAATGCATGACCATATCAACCACACAAGCCACGACCTTATGGATGACAACAACAATTTCTCCATTTTAGACATTGCCACATGCATAAGCAATTCCTATTCAACTACACATATGCATGAACGCATGTAGTCGAGTATAAGTGATCAATTCCTTTAACCAACCTACAAGATTGATACATGCAATAAAACATACCAAGAATGCAACCTAAAATACAAGGGTGTATTCAAGTGACATATAATCAACATGTAAGAGACATATAAGCATATGCAAGCAGTCATATGCTTCTAACAGTGCATCCCACAAAATCATGTCAAGTTCCTCATGACAAACTTACTACAATCATGATCAACATGATGCAATTAAAGAAGCATATGGAATGCAAGTGTAAGAGACACACATGGAATTTTCATGCATGCATGACCAACATTTTCACCCAAGGAGAGTGCAAATATGCTCTGATACCAATCTGTAACACCCCGTCCTCCCAAGTCAATCGAAGAAACTGGATAGTCACGGTAAACATGTGACGAGGGAGGCTACTATAAGGGATTCAACTTCCTTGGTGACCTTAAGGAAATGGAAGAAATGGAATGCATCAAACAAAACCATCAAAATCAGCAACAACACCCCCGAGAGACATGTCAATGACTTAGGCATCTTCTCCCTGGGTCCCACTAATATTTTAAGCCTTTTAACTCAAATTAACTCTCATGCTATAGGAAAGACAACTACTAGCAACCCAAAGTAACACTCATAGGCCTATGTGCCAACGATTGTGGACTTTTCTTAGTAGAACTATGCGAGCGATCCTAATATTTCAGCCACTTTTCTATCATAGAATCCCAACCTCTGCCAATAACTTGGTACAACCTTTAGAATCCGTCGTAGACATGATAACTGATAAATCAAAAATCGACCTCAGGACTAGGCCTGATCATCCCCAATTGGGACTGACATTCTCTCAAACACTTGGCATCAATGCAACCTATAGGTCTAGGATACAAGATAGAGCATAAATGACTGAAATAACTTATGAAACTAAACTAGAAGGATCACCTCCATCTCCCTTGAACTATTATATCAATTAGGTGTTACATCCATCCATTCAACAATTATAGGTAAATACATGAAATGAGTGCGACATGAACCAGTCATTTAACCATGTTTAAAACCAACTTAAAACTATATAGATATCAGTTTAGATATGATAACCATTAAATCCACATATAAACCAGTGCAAAAGCAAGAGAACTTGACTTTTATTAATCATAGGAAAATATGACCATGTTTAGGACTTCCATGTACCACCCAACCATAGACATGGCTAAACCAAATATCTCTTTTATCCAGTCATGTCCATGCCATATTCCAAACATGAATGTGGAATCTCATAGAACAACCAATCTAAGAACAATGAAGGGAATCCATAGGTTAAACAACCTCCACCCTCATCAAACTGTGATCATACCAAAACTAGTGCTTCAATCACAACTGAACCGAATATGGAATGCCATCTAGAATCCATCACTATCCTTGAGGTAATTTTCATCTCCTTGTCTCTCAGGCTTCACTACAATCCAATTCTAGATGATTAGGCCCTAAACCAAGACCAGAGTCTTTGACTTTATAGCAACCCAAATCTGGATCACTACGCTCTAAATCGAGACTTATCCCTCAAGATCTACCATGTATCCCACCAAAAACGGTCAAGGGATTCCTAGGCCTTTGGGAATGAACCTTGATACCACCACTTACTTGGATTCTAAAAACCATCTGGAAAACATAAACTCAAAACCAATATGAACACCCTAACACCATGGCATCTAGAAAAAGATAAGGCTAGGCTTAAAACCACTATCATAACCCAGTAAAACCATGCCACCGAGAAGAAGAGAACCATACACCAACATGCACATGCATGTCCAAACTAGATACGAAATCACACATGAAAACTGTTACCTGCAAGTATTCTTGTTGAAGCTGCTTGATCTTGCTTTCCTTTCCTTGATCCTTGCTTTCCTTCCTTTCCCTTTACTTTCTTTCCCTTCCTTAATCCAAAGCTAGAGTGCTCCAAGGAAACTCTAAGTGACCAAGAGTGAGAGAGGGAGAACAATGAGAGAGCTCCTAACTTGAATTGAAAAAAGGTTCACACTGACTAATCCTCATAAGCCTTTTATTAATGAGTCCTCTAATTTCTTCATTTTCCATTATTTTCCTTCAATTTCCTCCTCACATGCAACCTATTACCTTTTACCTTACTTTTCTCCTATTTTCATTTATTTTCATTAAATTCCTTTTTTCCTTCTAAAGCCTTTACCTTAGCCTTTTTCAATTTTCCTTAGCAAAAACACACATTGAGTGATGCCCACTAGGATATCTTTCCCCAACATTCATCTTGGAATACATTTCCTTTAACCGTGGGCTTATTTTTCCTTTATTAACTTTTATTACATGAACCTTCACTATTGTTTTTACAACCCCAAGATGATACACTTGGCCTAATGTATCCCTTGTTAAGCATCTCCTTTAACTGCAACTTCAACTCTACCAACTTAAGTGTTCTCATCTGGTAAGGTTCCTTTGATGTCAAAGCTGTCCCTGGCACCAACTCAATAGAGAAATCCACTTCCTTGTGAGGAGGTAACTCTGGAATCTCTACAGGAAACACATCTTGATATTGTTGTAATGCAGGGTACCTCTAGAATATTTTTGCATCCTCAACATCCTTTCCCTTATCAATAGATATATGCACTACAAACATCACACAACCTTTTCTACAACTATGTTTAACCTACATAGCGGTAACCATCCTCACTATTGTAGGCTTCTTCTCTCCCTGCAAAGTTCTCTTTTCCCCACTATCACCTACACACTCAATGGCCTTTTCAAAGAAATCCAATTTGGTCCTATGAAGGTACATTCAATCCATACCCAAAAGCATACTACACGAACCTAATGGTAGTAAATTCAAATGTGTTATTGTAGGAATATCATTTAACTCAAATTTACAAGCTCTTACCCAATGGTGAACTCTGTTCTTTGTACCTATAGCCAATTGCATCAACCAATATTTTGCATGCACTTCTTTTTTCAAACCACACTTATCAACCAAATCAGGATTAATATCACTATAGTTAGATATAGGATCAATATAAAAGAGAAACAACTTGATCACAAAGATTACCGTCCATCTCAATGGTAGATCTCTGATGATCTACCTGCCTATTGTCCACGACTACATAGATATGAGGAATGTTATGACCGACACCAACTGTATGCGCCTCCTAAGCACTATAGATCTGGGATCTACCACCACTCTGGTACTACAGACAATTCCTCTTATGATGATCCTTACCACATATCCAATATTGCAATGGTTACCTACCACTACCTCTAGCCTTCTGCTCTCCATGTCCTTTCTCAGTTGTATTGAACTTCTTGTAAGGGATTTCATTTGCTTTCTCACTTGCATCTTGGGGTCTTCCTTGCTTTGGTGGCCATTTTCTCATTTCTTTTCAAGTCATGCTTAGACTCAACATTGCACTTCAATTTCTCATAACAATGTTTCAACTTTCGTATGGACTCCTCTAATGATCTAGGCTCATCGAATTTAATCTGGTGTTTGTATGCTACTGGTAGTGCACTAATGATTTTCTGAACCTTTTTCTTCCCTTCCTTGTGGTAATTCACATATCTTAGTAGCTCCAAGAACCTACTATTATACTCATCATCTGTTTTGGAACCCATCCGTAACTCATAAAACTCCTTAGCTCTGTCATCAAAGTATCTTTATGACAAATACTTCTTCTTAAAGAGCCTCTCAAACTCATGTTAAGTAAAACCATCCTCATATATACCTTAAAATTCTTCACATCTTCCCACCAAATATCTGCTTTACCTTTAAGAGTGAACATGGCTATGTTTGCTTTCATGTTTTCCAAAAAATCATGCAATCTGAAAAGTTTCCTCATACCAAGTAACCATGCCTCTCGATCCTTTGATTTCTGCATCTCTCCATCAAACATAGGTGGCATTTATTTCTTGAAATCATCTGGAAAGTATCCCCTATCAATCCTCATATAAGGATGGTAACAATGATGATCATGATGCCCATCTGAACCAGAACTAGAATAATACTTTTGTCCATCTCCTCTCCTATGCAAAGTGTCCAACAAATCTCCATATTTAATCATGTTTTCTCTATTTGACCTATGAACACCATAAAACTTGTTTCGATATGCCCGATTATTTTTTTCCTCTTGCCCATGGTTGATCTAAAGTGGTCCCTATCACTGCAATTCTAACAAACTCGGAAGTAGTATTGGATTAACCTTGTTTCTCTTGTGCTTGCATGATTTTATTATTGCCCGCGTTACGAATCCTTATTTATTCCTTCAAGCTTCTTAATTTATTTCCCAAATTAGAAGAGTTCCCAACATGGTAGAGTCTTTGTAGTCTACCATCTTGCTAGCCATTTTGATCTCTTTCCTGCAAGGCATATTATGTAAGCTAAACCAAATCACAATAAACCAACATACCTTAACATAGTTCAAGGAGGATATCTCATTTGCAATATCATTAAATCAGCATGATACATGTACAACATAATCATAACAACATATAGACATATGATACATAAGCACATAACCATGTATGCACTAGTCTAGCTAGAGTCCAGTCATCAATGCATGACCATATCAACTACAAACATACCATGACTACATACATGACCACGACAACCATAACACCAATGTATACTTGACCACATGCAAACATTAACATGCATAATCAATGCATAATCGCTCACACACATGTATGAACACATATAATCAAGCATGAACGATGATACTTGTAACCATACCTACAAGAATTATACATGTAACCAAGCATATAAGAATGTAACCAAACAAATGAGAATGTAACCAAGCATACACAATGACACATGTAAGCAACATATAGAAACATGTAACCATTCATACAATCATGAAAGGATGCTTCACACAACGACATCCTTATCCCCATGGAGACATTAGTACGACTATGGCCAAAATCATGCATATGCAATAAGAATTCAAGGATGACTGACACATGTGCAACCAACATGAATGCATGACAAACACACTTCTTCCACATCTCCCAAGAAATAGTCCAACGAGGGTAAACATGTAACAATAGAGGCCACTATAAGGGGTTCAACCTCCTTGGTGAGCTTAAGGAAATGGAATCGATGGAACACATCAACCAAACATTACAGATCAACAACAAAAACCCTAGAAAACATCTCAGCCACTCAAACAACTTGCCCCTAGTTCCCACTAAACTTTTAAGCCTCATGGCCTCTGGACACTCTCATGTTATGGGCATGCCAACATCCAGGGACCTCTGGATGCTCTCACAGGCCTACAAGCCAGCATCTCGGGACTTTTCCGAGCAGACGTGTGCTAGCATTCATGAAATTCAAGGAACGTTTTTAGCCCATAATTATGGCCACTTCCCAAAACTTGTTATAACTTTTAGAATCCATCAAAGACATGATGAAAAGACTACTAAACCAAAAATCAACCTCGAGACTAGGTCTGACCATCCCCAACTGGTACTAACATTCTGTCAAAAACTTAACATCAATGCAACCTACAGTTCTATGCTACAAGACAGAGCATGAATGACTTAAAAAACTTATGAAACTGAAAATAAGGATCACCACCTTCTCCATTGAACTTTTATAACATCAATTAGGTCTTGCATCCATTAATTTAAAAATTACAAGTAAATACATGAGATAATCATGACATGAACCACTCAACTAACCATGCTTATAACCAACATAAAACCATGCAAATAACAAAGATATAACAACCATTAAATCCGCATATAAGCAAGTGCAAAAGAAACAAAACTTATCTTTCATTGATCATATGCAAATCCGACTAGGTTTCAGACTTCCACGTACCACTCGACTGTAGACATGGTTGAACCAAATCTTTCTTTCGTCTAGTCACCCTTTTTCCATATTCCAAGCATGAACGTGGCATCTCATGGATACACCAATTCAAAAACAACAAAGGGAATCTAGAGGTGAAACCACCTCCACCCTCACCAAATCATGATCACACCAAAACCAGTGCTTCGATCACAAGTTAACCGAACTTGGAATTCCATCCGAAATTCATCACTGTCTTTGAGAAAAATTTTGTCTCCTTGTCTCTCAATCTTTACCGCAATCTAATCCCAGATGACTAGGCCCTAAACCGAACCCCAACACTTAGGCTTTACCGTAATCTAAACCCAGATCACTATGCCCTAAAATGAGACTTCTCCTTCAGGCTTTACCATGTATCCCACCAAAACCAATCAAGGGATTCCTAGGCCTTTATGCAATCCAAAGCTCAAAAATGGGATAAAAATCCCAACATACCATGGCATCCATGAAAAGGTAGGTCTAGGCAGAAAACCATTGCCATAACTAACAAAACCATGCCATTGACAACAAGAGAGCCATACACCAACATCCAAAGACACGCATGTAAAAACTAGTGAGGAATTGATACATACAATATGTTACCTGCAAGTATTCCTATTGAAGTTGCTTGATCCTGCTCTTCCTTCCTTTCTTTCCCTTTGCTTGCTTTTCCTTCCTTGATCTAAAGCGAGAGTAATCCAAGAAAACTCTAAGTGACCAAGAGTGAGAGAGAGAGAGAATAATGAGAGAGCTCCAAAAATTGAACTGACAAAAGGTTACCAACTGATCTGGAGAAGCCATTTTTCATTTTAATGGCTTTGCCTTAGCCTTTGCCAATTTCCTTAGCCAAAACACATCTAGTGATGCACACTAGGATATCTTTGCCCAAAATTCAGCTTGGAATAAGTGTCCCTTAACCGTGGTCTTATTTTTCCTTTATTAAATCTTATTACATGAACTTTTCACTAGGGTTGTTACACATTCCTTTTCTTCAACAATATTGTCTCTAGAGCTATGTCGAAAAATACTAGTTCCAACATTTCCAATAGACCGGCCCAAATTATCAACCACTCTAGCAAGCATATTATTATGGCCAACAAAATCATACGCAACAAGGTGTTCAATGGAAGTAGATCTCCTATCTTCCATTAACACATCTCTTCCACCCTTTCCACAATCCCCAAGGTTCTCATATCTATCAAAAGTCCGTATGTAAACACAATGTTCCAAAACATACATCATTTTAGAACATATATGGAATAGGAGAAAAATTTGGAGAGAATCAATGACAAAGCAAACAAATATTCCAACAAAATGTCCTCCTATATAATGATGAAAATTTCTAAACTTACGATTACTCAAACCATTTGTTTCATCATTTCGTGAAGTTTGACAAATTGGTTGGCATCCCTCACTTTCAGGAGGAAATAAAGGTTCGAATTCTTCAGAATCTATTTTTTGTTTAGTAATCATTTCAAGATTGTTATGAAAAACAATACGCAAAATAAATACAACATCAAAAACTTCACATGAAGAAAAAAATGCAAAAGAAAAATACTTGAACTGCCTACATTATTGCAACAAACACATTACATATAGATTTAGTAGGGGCAATTATATTAACAATCTAGTTTCTACCATAAAAGGCATGACCCTGCACAATCTCCCAAATTTTCAACCATTCCAGGAAATTTTTCATTCCTACAGTTGTCATAAAATCCCAAAATTGTATTTATTTTTTTTTCACATAAAATACCATCAATATTCTTATGAAGACTCTCTTTCCAAACACAATCTTCGAAAATAAGATGAAAGTTAGTGAAACTTCAAAAAATACAAGTTCTTTCACATCATACACATCCAACTAAATGACTGTAAAAAAAAAATCTTCCCTGCAGAAAACCACTTCTCTTTTCATACTTATGATTTGTAGGTCCTCCTTCCTTATCATTTGCTACAACTCGTTTTTTCATTGATATACAACTATTTTTTGTGCTTTACTGACTTCATTATTTTGTTATACCACTATCATCGATATTCATTTGATTGTTGTCGTGTAGAAGCAAAGTAAGATCTTTTCACACCACTTTTGCTTCTTAATTCACTCAAAATTTCTATGATAACGTTAAATTCAGTTCAAAACTTGTTTTAAATTTTCCTTCGAGCCTAATACATACTCTTCAATCTTGAAAAAACTAAAAACTAAGAAAAATGCATGGAAAAAATATCTCTGAAATAATGTTTTCCACGAAAACTTGGAGTACATGGAAAAATGATCCCCTTACACATAATCAATACAATAAAAATTTCCACCAATCATGGATACAGACCAACAAAACCTTTCTTTCCGATAAGTATGAAAACATTTCATTTTTTATGAAATGGAAAAAACAAAGAAATATGAACCACATTCCAAATTTAGGATACATATGTCCCCAGTAATTGAAAAAGGAATTTCAATTTGAATGAAATCATCAAAATATTCAACCATTTGTAGACAGAAGCATGAGGCTACAAACCACATTCCGAATTTAGCATAGCCATGTTGTGAGTATAACTTGAAAATGTGAAATACAATTATCTTCAAAAAAATGTTTAAAAATATTAAACATACATTGGGTCTTCAACATTATCAAAAAACAAACATGTTTAAGCCTCGAAGGCTAATTCAATACATGCACAGGTAGTGCAACTATGTAAACAATACAATGTGCATTTTGAATAAGCAAAAAAACATTTTCATTTTCTATGACATCATCAAAATCTTCAACCCTTTTGTAGAAAGAAGTATCAGGCTACGAACCACATTCCAAATTTACCATACCTATGTCCTGAGTAAAACTTCAAAATGCCAATTATAATGATCTTCAAAAAATTATTTAAAAACATTAAACATGCATATGATCTTCAGGAATATCAAAAAAACCAACATGTTCATGCCTCAAAGGTTAATTGAATACATCCACAGGTAGTGAAGGTGAATACATCCACATGTAGTGAAGGTATCTCAATGATAGAATATGCATTAGGAATAAGTGAAAAAAAACATTTCAATTTTCAATCACATCATCAAAATATTCAACTGTTTGTAGTTAGAAGCATGATGCCTCAAGCATGGAAAATCCATTAACAATTGTTGTTTTGCACAATCTAGTCTGTAAATCATACAACGTTAAGTGCACTTCAAACCAACCTAGTATAAGGAATTTTTCTTCAACTATGTCCAAAAGTAGGTAACCTGAACATTTACTATTTATATCCACAAAGAAATACTCTCCCCAATCATCTTCAAAATATTCCAGATTTTTCTCTTTCTAAAGCTGATAACCCCTATATTAAATTATACTTTTATATAGTTTAACATTTATTTTTAAAATTTGCCCCATTTTCAAAGGAATAATTAACTAAAAAACGAAAGTAGAAGCCAAGGCCCCAAAAACTTCGCTTCGGTGTGAAACCCAAAAATTACATCATTGTCGTGTGGGGTACCGGCCAATTTCACCTGCAAATTCGTTTTGAAAAACCATCCTGAGGGAACCTTCATCGCGCCTTTCCGCTTCGGTGTGATGTGTGTATATTTTGTGAACTTGCGAACTTGCATCCTGTAGCAATGGAAACAAAAGACACTAACACTCAAATGACCACGTTTTAAGATACACATGATTGTAAATGTGTTAGAAAACCTACACAGATGAATCTAGCTAGTAAAGGTTCAACACACAGCTTTGCAGAGCAAAAACATTAAAAGAAAATTGAAAGAAGA
>APFE030411790.1:63192-96957 GCA_000404065.3 Pinus taeda | reverse complement strand
AGATCGGTTCTTTCTCTCAGCAACTCCGTTCTGTTGTGGAGTGTATGGAACTGTGTACTGCAACTGTATGCCAGAATAAAGGCAAAGGTTCCGAAGTGTTGTGTTAACATATTCCCCCCCATTGTCTATACGGAGGGCTTTGATATTTCTCTCAGAATGTGTCTCAACTAGTGCTTTGAAATCTTCAAAGTGCTCAAAAACTTCAGATTTGTTCCTGAGGAGATACACCCAAGTATACCGTGAGAAATCATCAATAAATGTAAGCACATACCTTGCTTTGTTGATGGAAGGATGAGGAAAGGGCCCCATGAGATCACTATGGATCAGATCTAGAGGAGAGGATGCTCTGTCAGTCTTTCCGGTGTCAAACTTTTCTCTGGGATGTTTGCCAAGAACACATCCTTCACAAACTCCTTCGGAGAAATTGATATTTGGCAAGCCTTCCACCATCTCATTCTTGCGTAGCTGCTGCATATACCTGTAATTTAAGTGACCAAACCTCTCGTGCCAAATCCTACTACTATCATCATCATGTGAGAGCAATAAGGAGGATTCAAATTCAATAAATTCAGAAAATGTATACAGTCTGGCTCCATTGTTTACCTCACCAATTGCAATTTTGGAGCTGCTATGTAGATCATATATGTTCACTACATCTGGAGTGAATTCCACTCTCTTTCCAGTGCCGGAATGAGTGATATGATAAACTGAAAGTAGGTTTACCGAAATTTTTGGAACATGAAGCACATCTTCAAAGCTTCCGTGTAAAAGTTCCACTCTACCTTTTCCGGTGACCTCAATAGGTGAGTCATCCCCCATGAGGATGGGAGGTCCTTTGCATGCATCCAAAGAGGAATAGACTTCCTTTGCAGCAGCCATATGATGTGATGCACCAGAATCTATAATCCATGCATTAGGAGAAGAATTAATTGCAACTAAAGCATGAAAATTATTACCTCTCCCGTGTGGCGGATCCTCAGTTTTCTTCTTGGCGCCCTGAGGGATGTGATCCCCAAGGTTGTGCTTCTGAAGGATTTCTGCCATTTGGTCAATTTGTTTCTTCATGCAAGAAGATCTGGATGGAATCCTCTTTGACAGTAGGTGCATCTGTTTCCTTTCTTCCCTTTCTCATTTCTCGAGCCGGAGGAGTCATTGAAGGGCTTGGTGTACCCTTCCTTCTTTGGATGGGAATGCGCTTTTTCCTTGTCTTTTTTCTGCTGATTTTTCTGACTTGAATCAGATCTGTGATGTTTATTGTGGCTGCTATCATGCACAGCAAGTGCATGCGCTTTTGGAGGCTTGATTTTTCCCATGTCAATGAGTTTATCTTGCTCAAAAATAAGGGACTCCATAAATTCTTGGAGAGAAGGCATAGTATAGGATTTACCTGTTGCGAGCCTTACTGAATGAAATGTAGAAACAAAGACGGAGTATTCCGGTCCGAGCTTTGACATAATAGAGAGAATTTGGCGACTCTCCTCCTTGGATTTGTCAATTCCACAACCCTTGAGTTGCAGCAATAGATCATTATATTTTGTGAAGAAGTTTTGAATTCTATCATAGTTCCGTGGATCCAATGATAGCAGCTCCACTTCGAGCATATGTCCTTTCATCTCATCTTGTTTCCCGTAGAGATCTTCAACCTTTTTCCAAATCTCATTGGGAGTATTGCAAGAAGATAGATGAAACTGCATCTCTGGAGAGATGCACATGCATATGGATCCGTGGGCCTCATCCATACGGTTGAGGTACTTGGATTTCTCTATGGCTGAAGTGGGTTCCACTTCTGTAGCCATGGTAATCCTGTACAACCCTTTTTGACGAAGGTATTGAGCCATTTGGTCCTTCCATTCGTGATAGTTGTACGGTGTTAGGATCGATGCTTTGGGAAACTCCATTTTTCTGTCAATCTTCGATCTCCGAGCTGTTATACCTGCAAAATAAAATACTGGTGTGCCTTTATCTAGCAACCTGTGGGCTCTGATACCATGTAAATGTGTTAGAAAACCTGCACAGATGAATCTAGCTAGTAAAGGTTGAACACACAGCTTTGCAGAGCAAAAACATTAAAAGAAAATTGAAAGAAGAAAAGAATGATTCATTAGAAAATATGTTACAATGCTCATTATATAGCATTACTGGGTGAAGATCCCAAGGTAATGAACTATAGTGGGTGAAGATCCCAAGGTAATGAACTATAGTGGTGATCAATGAGAAGACTCAACACCTACAACAAGTTCCGGAGATAACTAGTCAGTTGCGGAGTTAAAGAAGGAGCAAATCAAGGAGTAAATCATGCAAAAGGAATCTTGCATGCAATCCCATGCTCTAACTAAGAGTCCGCATGTAGATGTGTAGTAGTTGCATGTAGTTGCATGCTCTAACTAAGAGTCTGCATGCAGTTGCATGCTCTAACTGAGAGTCTGCATGTAGGTGTAGTAGTTCCAACAATGATCCCTTCGCGATGATGCCCCTGAAATCACGTACACCAACCAATATTGTCATTACGTGCTCCTCTGACTATGAAGTGAATGGGATGAGCACACACTCCGCCATAAAATGGTACAAGCCAATTCAAATTCGAAGCCCGTTGTAGTTGTGTGATGAGCCAATTCTAATTCAGAGACGATAGAGGTTGAACACGGTTCGATTCCCTGGGAAAAGCTTATGGAATTGGAAGAGAAAGAGTAATCATATAGATTAAAAATGGCGGAACGACTAAGGGTGACCAAAGGCTCATCCAAGATAGCCAAGAAGTCTAGGCCTGGCCAGAATCCCAAGGTTTACGACATTCACAGATCATGCTCTCAATAGCTAGTACAGAGCTCACAAGGAACACTTTCGCATCTGGGAAGTACTTCCCAGGCTTGAATAAATTCACGAAGGTACACAGAAGGAATAGAATATTTGAGAAGATCATCTTACCATGAGAAAACCCACTGCTAAATACATGCGCATACAGTTTGTCAAACCCTACAATGAAAAAAATCATTAGTCAATTTTTTGAGTGGAGCTAAATCTCTTATTCATAAGAATATGTAGATGACAAATATGTAAATATGCTCATAGAGGTCAGTAAGGTGCATACAAATCTTTGAGCAAGGAACACTTTCGCATCTGGGAAGTACTTCCCAGGCTTGAATAAATTCACGAAGGTACACAGAAGGAATAGAATATTTGAGAAGATCATCTTACCATGAGAAAACCCACTGCTAAATACATGCGCATACAGTTTGTCAAACCCTACAATGAAAAAAATCATTAGTCAATTTTTTGAGTGGAGCTAAATTTCTTCTTCATAAGAATATGTAAATGACAGATATGTAAATATGCTCATAGAGGTCAGTAAGGTGCATACAAATCTTTGAGAAAGAATCCATGTCTTGTTGGGTTGGGTAAATATTGTTCATCCTAACAAATTGTAGAGACTTAGTTTTGTCCACCTCCCTCCAATTTAGATTTGACACCTCAAGAGTGTTAAGAATGTTCACAATGTCTATGGTCATGATTATTTGATTCAAATAGAAATGAAGACCAAGAATTTTCGACAGAAATATTGATGAGTAGAATTAGGTTGTTATTGGGACTCAGGAAGTTGTTTTCAATATTTAGAAAGGGGTTGTGGTCAGTTCCTTTAGTACAGTCCAAAGTTGGAGCAGGAAGAATGGGGATGACAACAAAGGAGGTGGAATTAGAGAAGAGGGGCACTCTTCCAAAAATGGAAAGAGTGATACTCTTCTAGAAAAAAATATAAATTCATCAATTGACCACACACATAAACCACATGATCAATGGTCAATACCCCAAGCGTAAGCGCCGAAAGACTCACATATTCCTTCCTTGACTAGGTGACTATATAATGCATTCCCCAATGATTTTCTCCGCAAAGGTCCTCACAAATATTTGTGGTTCTCTCTTTGAAACTTTATTTCTTTTAGTTGTTCCCCAAATCTTTTTTATCTAGTGCAATTGTTTTGTAGGGTGGAATTAATATAGAATGGAACAATACATATAATTACAATCATTTGCATTCAAGCAAGACAATATTAGATCAGCTTGAACGAATTTATACGCATGGGATTTGGGGACGCTGACGAGTTTGTTATAGCATGGCATGCATGGCTCCTATTGCCAAGAGGTGATGGTGCAAACCTTCCAAAGGTGTGATGCTTTTCCGTGTGAAGGTATGGAGTCCACCTTCAATGTATTGGAGTTAGAGGTCACCAACCATGTAATTGTGTTAGTGAAGAACTCGAAAATCTAATTATTATCCTTTGCCACTTCTCGAAAATTGTTGGACATAGGAAAATGAAAAACATTTTTGGTGTAATTAACATCATCTTACACTATGTGACAACCCAAACTTCTAATATTCCATAAACTATTTTCCACAATAAATCAACCCACTTGTGAGGCCATGTAATTTATCAAAGACTTAACCTCAATAAACACCAACAACACACCACTCACCTCCACATGGAATATTCCATGTAACTAGAATTCCTCATAACTTTTTGTATAGCCATAAATTTTATTATTTAAATTAAAAAAAATAATTTCAATAAAATCTTCAATATAACTTATTTCGAATAACTTATATATATATATATCTATATATATATTATATATATATATATATTATATATATATATATATATTATATATATATATATATATATATATATATATAAAATTAAAAAAAATTACATAAAAATACCATTATTTACCATAATTATTTTCTAAAAATAAATAACACTAACTTCAAAAAATTAGCAAATGCAAATCCATAAAATTTCACCAACAACCTAAAATTAACCAAAACAATTTTTCACAACATGTTTCTCAATACAATCACAACACTTCAAAACTACAACATCGAAACATATTTTTAAATCACACGTCATCATAAAATCCGCGCTTAGCATTGTCAGTGTTTAGAAGTGAAATTTTAAAGGCATACAATAAATCAGTTGAATGTTTAACATTTTCATAGCTTTTAAACAGAAGATACATAAATGGAATGTTTGCGCCTACAAATTACAACTATGGAATTTCCCAGTTTTGAAGCGTTTGATATTACAACAATGGTTCAATTTAAAAGCGATTAACTTCCGTTCAATTTCTAAAAAATTGATACGTCCCCAGGTAACTTTTTCTGTCTCTCTGTGTTGCTTTCCTCTCGAGATATGGTTTAGCTCTTTTTCTCTAGACAGATGGAGGCATGGAAGCCATTGCACTTCCATTGGTGGATGGAAGGCTGCGCCTCATCCTATTTTGAATCTCTTCTAGGAACATTTGGAGTCGAACACTTGCATGTTCTCCCTGGATGTGGCTATTCTAGCCATTATTCAGTTGTAGTTTGGCTTTTGCCAATATCCAAACGAGGCTCTGCTACTTTCTCTTGGATGAGAGAGGGGACTCTTTTTGTGGTTTTTCGGTGAAGATGGTATGTGGACTCTTCTGGCCATGGTGTTGTCCGCTTGGTAATGCTTGAGGTCCAATCTCTTCCATTATATCTGCATCTATTTCTCCTACATGTCGGAGACTGATTTTCTTGGGTGGTGGGGACCATTTTAAAGTTCATTAAGAAATTATTCATCATCTCCAAACGTTGCTCAAATTTTCGTCTAAGGATTGGTCCATGCTGGTGCATATATGAGATTTACTATTGCTGCATCGCCTATCCAAACTCCTGAGGTTCTCTTCTACACTGGTTTCATCCACCAGTCTTTTTCTGGTGCCAGATAATTTGAATTTTCCGGTTGCTGATGCACGGATGTCTACATTTATTTAGGGATCCTCCTCTCAATCTTTTTGTGGATATGTTCACCGTCATTCCTCATTTTCCTATAGAACATAGTCAGCTCATTTATATCTCTCTGTCAGAAGGGGCACACCTGGGGGTAAGTGAAACCATCACTGGCATCTACATTCTTAAATGCTCTATCCGATCCCATTGATTCATCTGGCTTTTTCCCACTTATTGAATAAGCCTTGTTGTACTTTGTCTGAGTGGTCTATCCTGGGAAATCTTGATTTGGTCCTTGGGATCTCGGTTGCAATCCATTGATATGGATTTTCCGTCTGACAATTCTGTGGCTTCTACACTGGTGCGCGCCACCCTGGAGGCGGAGAAACCCACGTCAACCAAAATGAAAACGATGAATGAGCTGCCTCACTGTACTCGGATATTTTCCCTGCTTCTCAGAAGGACCTGTCTCCCAAAGGAAATGACTCTGCTTCTCGCCCAAAACGTAAACATAGTCGGCCGATTAAATCTTCCCCTCCACCTGAAGTCATCAACTTGGATGGGACACTGCTACTTGACAGAATATCTAGCTTGTAGAAGCGAGCCTTAGTGGGACGATGGCATTTTCCGACGATGGATGAGTCACAATTTCAATCCTGGATAGCAACAAAATGGGTTCCTCTGCTTGGCTACTCCCCCACAATTGTCAGACTCATGAATGACTGGTTCAGTTTCCATTTCCTCCGGGATCGGGATCTTGAGATTATCTTCACTAAGCCTTGGGTCTGGGACCGAAGCTTTCTAGCTCTCTACAGGTGGTACTTAGGATTTAACCTCTCAACAATTACCTCTGGCTCAAACTACCTGGTCTTCCCATAGAGCTATGGAACAAAGAATCAATTGAAAAGATTGGCAACGTTGTCGAAAGATTCATATATGTGGATCACATATGCATAGGAGCAAAGGACAAACGTGTTGCATGGGTCCTCATCGAGAGGGGTTTTAGAGGGGGCTTCCCTGAATCGATTGAACTAATCTAGGATTCGTTAAAAGTCCATCAGCGGATAGATTATTGGGGAATTCCATTTAGGTGCTCTGTGTGTCATAGGACTGGTCACCTTCATTCGCTATGTCTGTGTAGACAACCTCATAAACACAGTCATAAGAATATGCCGAAGAGGAATGATGTTATAACTACAAGTGCACATCTGACTCTGCATCTTAGTGTCGATCCATTTCGGGGCCCGCTCAATCTAAAATCACGGTCCTCTCAAAGTAAAGGCTTGCCCTAAGATAGACCCTCTGGTCCCTTGCGCCCTCGCTCATTATCAGTTGGACCACATGGTTGGGATAGTGGGTCCGATGCTCACTGTCCCCAGGATGCTTTCTCGCCCAAGCTCCCTCTATGGCCTCTCCTTGATCCGCTCGCGTCTCATCAGCGCCTCTTTGTGCCCCATCATCCTCCTAAACTCTCTACGGACAGAGCCATTCCCCTTCCTCCTCTGATTGATAAATCTTCCTTGGTGGGGCCATCTCATTCCATCCAATATGTCTCTTCCTCTCCTTTCTCCCTTGTTGCATCCCCTTTCCTCCACACAATGGAACCTTCTCCTGTACATCAAGAAGATTCTAAAGGAAAGGCAATTCAGGAATCTAATTCTCCCTTTTACCCGCCAACTTCCTCTGAAAAAAACTCTATCGATTGTGATATTGATCTTCTCATGAAACGGGCCTCATTAAACTTATAGCCCCTCATCATACACAAACCTGACCGTTCTCCTTCCCCGGTCATTAGTCCGAAATCCGCCGGTAACAACATTGTTCGTCGCAAAGAAAAGCGGGGAAGCAGACACTTTAGAGGGAGAATGGGGAAAAAGGATCAAACTTCCAGGGATCTCAATCTCATTGATATTTCGGTGTCAGAAATTGCTTCAGATTATTTCACTGCAAAAGGGCCTCTTAGAGCTAGTCGGCCATCTGAAGGAAGAAATGAATAATATATTTTCTATGAATATCCGGGGCCTAGGAGTAGCCCCTAAGTTTTTGGCTCTTAAGGACCTTTTTAGATCTTCGAAGTCCAAATTGCTTTTGATTCAGGAAACAATGCATAATTGTTCCCAGACCATTTCTTATTTCAGAATAATGTTCCCAACTTGGCATATGGTGGCCACTGATGCTGTAGGTTTGTCGGGGGGGCTGGCTATACTATGAGATCCCTCGTGGGTCAAAGCTGTTGCGTTCCAATGTTTTGCAGGCATTCTTAGATTGGCCTATTTTCGTAATTGTTCAGATCCTGTGCACATTTTAAATATATATGCTCCACATAGATAGCGCTATCCATTCTGGGAAAGACTTCTAGCATCTAAACTTTTAGATATGGACTCCCTGCTGATTGGTGGTGATTTTAACAGTACCTTATGCAGCGATGAGATTTGGGGCAATGGAAGGAGAATGGACCTGATTGGAAGGATGATTCTTAATGCAATGATCCAGAACAATTTTATAGACATACATCCGAATTGTAAAGGGCCCACTTGGGATAATGGGCGGTCCAATGATGATTACTTGGCTAAAAGACTGGACAGATATATCCTCCATGAAAAATTTATTGAAAGATTCGGGCTACTACAAATGAAAATCATCCCTTCACACATTTCTGATCACCGCCTGATATATATTCAATGGAATAATGAGGTAATAAAATTGGGATACCCGTTCAAATTCAACCGAACGTGGTTATCCGATGAGCATTTTAACCTCTTTATTAAAGAGTCGTGGCAACCTCAAGCTGGATTGATTCGGCATAATTCAACAGATTTTGTTTCCCACATGACAAGACTGCGTAACAAGGTTAAATTGTGGCAACAAGAAAAAATAGAACGCAATAGAAAGGACCTGAAAGACATTGATAAAGATCTGCAACTCTTGTCCTCCCGTTTTAAAAGGGATGCCATTCCTTCACAAATTCGTAGACAGATCTGGCAACTTGAAAAAAGGAAACAAAAAATTCTGACAGAGAAGGAATCTACGTGGCGGCTGAAAAGCCGAGCCATTTGGCTGAAGGAGGGTGATAAAAACACCAAGTTTTTCCACAGGTTCGCCAATAAGAGGAGAAAGAAAAATATGATTTGGGAAATTAAAGATGAAGCTAGAAGATCTTTTTCCTCTCAAGAGGACATATCGCGAGAAGCGGTTAATTATTTCAGCAGGGCATACAGTAGAGAGATTGGTAGTCATATAGAAGACATTCGATGGGGCATTGAACTGTATCCCACCATGTTCGAAGAAAGTCATAATGAAGCCCTCTTTTCCGAAGTCACGGAGGAGGAATTGCTGGCGACATTAAAATCCTTTCAGAAGGATAAATGCCGAGGGCTGGATGGGTGGACTGTGGATTTCTTCGACTTGTTCAAGGACGACATCCTAAATTTGGTTGAAGAATCCAGACTTAATGGATACATTAATCACTGCATCACATCCACTTACATTGCTCTGATTCCTAAAAAATCTCACTCGGCATGCTTCTCTGAATACCGACCTATTTCTTTATGCAATGTTCCATACAAGACGATCTCTAAAATTATTGCCATGCGGATTAGGAATGTGTTATCCATGCATCTCTCCCCTGAACAACATGACTTTCTTAAGAACCGGAACATCATGGACGTTGTGGCCCTTATCCAAGAAGCTCTGCACTCAATGCATACAAATAATCTGGAAGCTGCCTTATTAAAAATTGATTTAAAAAGGGCGTATGATAATGTGGACTGGGGTTATATCCATTGTCTTCTTGCAAAGATTGGACTCAACCACAGGTGTTCTAGGTGGATTATGGCGTGTGTGGAGGAGGTAAATTACACTGTTTTGATTAATGGCTTCCTCACCCACTTTTTTAAAGCTGCCAGGGGCCTTAGACAAGGATGCTCCTTGTCTCCTCTCCTTTTCATTTTGATTATAGATTCTCTAAGCCTACATATCAAGAAGGCGGTACATACAAATCCCTGTGAGCCTCTTCCTATCTGCAATGGGATAAACATATCCCACAATTTGTTTGTCGACGACATCCTTATTGTGGCTATCCTGTGCAGAGCAACTTCGTTGTGCATGCATTATATCCTGGTTAGATTTCAAGCTGCTTCTGGTATAACAGTTAATGAAGGGAAATCCTCCTTCCATGTGGAGGATATAAATGGAAATTTGTTCCAGTTCCTCTCTCGTATGTATAACATCCAAGCCATCCCTCTCAAGCACGGTATAAAGTATTTAGGTTTCAATCTGAAAGCTATGGGGTACCGGGTTATGGATTGGATCTGGATTGATGACCGATTCTACAAGAAAATAACAACATGGGAGCACAAGTGTTTAACAAAGGGCAGACGCATGACCCTGACACAATTAGTTCTTGTCCAGACAATGGTTTATTGGGCACACCTGTTCATCATTCCATCCATTATTATAAACAACCTGAACATGATGATCGCTAATTTTATATGGGGATGTGACAAGGATCAACACAAATTCTATCTAACAAAAATATCAGCACTGACGCGGCCTAAGAAAATGGGAGGATGGGGCATTCTTGACATTGCCCAATTCAGTAAAGCACTTCTGTGCAAATCTATGTGGAGGGAAATTATGGGGGATTCATTATGGAGTTCGGTCATCCGTGCAAAATATATGAACAACATGGATATAACGTTTTGGATCAGGGAAAGCACCATTGGATCCCCATACGGATCTTCCATTTGGAGAGGATTTAGGAAACTTGAGCCGTTCTTCAGACAGAACCTTATCTGGAGATTTCAAACGGGAGCTAAAATTATGATCAGCAGGGACGTTTTTGCTGGTGGGGCAGGTAAAATACAAATCACCCCTAGCCTGATGAAAGCCTTACATAGCCGGCGCATCTTTTTCTGGGCCAACGCCATAAAAACCTGGGATGGGGCCATTCCCATATGGAAAACTGCATACGAACTCGAGCTCCAGCAGGAAATGGCGGAATAATGGAATAAAGTCATAACAGAGCTGCGTGGTTGTGGTATTTATCTCTCCACGTTTAAAGATTATATGATATGGAAGGGTATGGATGGATCTGCGACGACGAAGGTTAAACATATATATTTGCAGTTCATGAATTCCAAGGAAGACAATTCTCGAGAGTTATTTCCCCCTATTTTTTGGAAATCCAGATTCCCCACAAAGATCATCATCTTCACATGGTTGGTTTACAACAACAGGAACTTAACATGGGACACCCTGCAAAAGCGGAATTAGCATGGGCCTGCAATCTGCCCTCTGTGCATGGAAAACTCGGAATATAACCTGCATATTTTCCTCACCTGCCCCAAGTGCTTCCCATATGGCAGAACATCGCAACTCAATATGGTTTTGCCCTATTTTCCTTCTCTTCAGTTTCTGAAGCCTTCAAGTTATGGAGCAATATGTATAAGGATCAGAGAGTCATTCCCTTACTGGTCATTTGGGCTATTTGGAAGTGGCACAACAGCAGAATATTCAGGTCTAAGAAGGATACATACGAATTGGTGGTCGCTTCAATTATATCTCTTCACAACTCTCTTGGTCTGGACGGTATGAATATGATCCCTTATGGTAGAAACCTAATGACAAATTCAAAGAGTATTAGAAATGAAGGAGATCCCCTCATAACTTTCTCTGCGATCCCCCCATGCGCCTTCTTCGATGGCGCAGCCCAACAGGGAATATGTGCATGCGGCGTCTTATCAGGACTGCAAAGGATCAAGCCATTGAAATCAATTGGAATGCTGGTCCGGGATCCAACAATAAAGCTCAAGCGGTGGCACTAACGGGACTCCTCTTTTTTTGCAATTTTCTCAATATCCCGAATTTGAAAATCTATGGAGATTCGAGGCTTATCATTGATCATTTATTGCAAAAGCACAATATAGAAAACTTTCACCTTGCTGGATGGCTCGACAGGTTTGCAATGATGTGGAACAGCAGGCGGGACTATTCAATCTCCCACATTAACAGGGAGCAAAATAATGAAGCCGATTCACTATCTAAAAGGGGCCTTTCAGCTCCCCAAGGCATATGGAAGATGCAGATTAGGACGGACAGCCACTGCTTCCAGGTTCAAGATTTTTGTTTTCAGGACATATGAATCTCAACACAGTCAATTTCTGGTATGTATTTTCTTATTTTCACAAGACGTTAACTCTCTGTTAAGGTATGTGCTCAACAATTTTTTGTTATTTTGCAAGCCCTATTAGTTCCATATCCAATGCAAACAATCCCAATATAGATTGCATACGGTCCAATATTTTTAGTCATATGTATAGTATGTGCCAAATCCCCATGAGTCATAATTCTCCGACAATATATATATCTGAGATAATGCACTTGTTTTTTGTTTTCCTCATATGAATACAATTATTCAGGGTTTTTTTTGACTTTTCTTGATTAATAGGTGGATCTTCTTTCTAGAGTGAGTCACACGAGCTTGGTATATTTAATAGGCTATTGTAATGACTTCAAAGAGCTTATGCTAATTTATGAGCACATGTCTGGAGGATCTCTGAGAGACCATCTTTATGTTGAATATAATGGTATATGTACTTGAGAAATCTATTTGTTTTGAACGGTATCCTTTTAGGTTGATTGTATAATTAGTATATAAAGTTAACATTTGGTTGTTTTTCCTATAAAGTTAATATTACGTTTTTCTCCGTATCCATATCAATTTGGATGTCAAACTCTGCTCTGCTAAAATTTAATCATCATAAAATAAACATGTTAGTCAATATTCATTTTCTTTTCTTTTCTCCAGGTTGTAGTGCAGAACATTATGGACTAGATTGGAAAACAAGGCTTAAAATAACTTCAGATGTAGCACAAGGTAATTCTCTCTTGTGATATGGCCGGTGGTGAGGTTGTTCTATATATTGTATAAAGTAAATAACACCAACTAATTCGATTTCCGTTTTATATTGCAATGGACCATGTGGAATGCAATTTGTATAAAAAGGACTGGAATACCTGCACATGGCTGGCACTCCAAAGATAATTCACAATGAGGTGAAATCTGCCAACATCCTTTTAGACAGCCACATGAATGGAAAACTTGGTGACTTCGGTATTTCGAGGATGACAATTGATCGCAGGGCTACTCATGTCACCAGAACAATAAAAGCAACAGCAGGATACCTCCATCCTGAGTATGTAATACATATAAATTTTAAAATCTTCTTGCCATTGGAAAAAATAAAAGGGCTAAACTTCTGGTCAATATCACTTTCATTTTTGGTTTCACCATACTCAGTGACACCATTTCAATTTTTTTTCACAGTGCTAGTAAACAAACCTTCTGTAGGAATTGTTTCAGGTATTTCAACACACATGTTGACCCAGAAGCGCGACGTGTATAGTTTTGGAAAAGGAATTTCCCCATTTTGAAGCGTTTGATATTTTTCAGAATGATTTAAAAGCTGACCATATTATGAGTGGAAATTTAGTTTTATTGTTTCGAACAGATTGGCCTGATTTACCTCTCAACTTCTTAGATATGAGATTCTATTAAAACAAACTGCTCCCTTCAAAATACTTAATTAAAGGTCTGCTAAAAACCAATTGAACCGATTTCCCTTAAAACCAACTTTAAATTCTGTAAATATTTAAAGCCAACTTTAAATTCTGTAAATATTTAAATGACTAGGAGTTTCATGAAAAGAATGCCTAGAATCCCAACTGATATCGTGATAATATTGTGAACCAATAGACTTGCAGGATCGACTTTGGACCGACCACAATAGTCTCCCCTGGAACTACTTCTTACATATTACAGGGTATTCTGACTCTTGCATAGGTCGTGTTGAACCACTCGACTTGCCAGTTCCACTCACGACATGGTACATCATGGAAGAGGAGCATTATGCCACAAGGTAAACTCTAGAATTTTCACAGATTTGCGCCACATGGAGCTCTGATTCCTTGCCTCCACATGGGCTATGAATGGACGATGCACATGGTTTAGGGTTTAATTGCACGGTTGAAAAAACTGAAAGAAAATTCCTCTATAATTAACCACTCGCTTCCGCTGCTTTTCATTCCAACTATAGCCTCTAGCATAATCGGTCTCTTCAACTTTTCATGGAAACTCTTCTGAGCAACGCTTCTTTGCTGGATTTTCATCCACACGTATGCTAAAGTTGTTTTTTTGTTTCCAAATTAAACTTGTTCAGATTCCTTTCTTAAATTGATAGTGGTACTACTTCTTACATCTTACATCTTACAGGGTGTTCTTCCTCTTGCGCAAGTCACATTGAACCTCTCGAGTTGCCAGTTCTAGTCACAACATGGTAGATGTTCTCACCTTCTTCCAAGATTTAGTCTATTCTCTGTTATTTGGCTCGACCACCATACTAACCCTATACTATTGGAAAACGAGAGGGGAAATGACTGTAGATTGCGGCCAATAATTTTCCAGGTAATATCTTTACCCGCAGTCTATTCTACCTTTCTCGACCAACCCATCAACATATTTTTTAAAGGTTTAATATATGTTGTGGTTGCATGTATGGTCTGGCCTCTCTTCAAAGGTTTGGCATTCTCTCCTCAACGACTCTCCAGGTTTTTATATCTTCCTCCTCCTTAGATGAGTCATATGGTTCCTTGTGTCTACATATGTGCTCCTCCATTGATGGTGACGCTTCCCTTGATTTCCTTCTGCTTACCAACATAAAGTTGAGCAGGAAGGGTGGCTAAACCTTTTGGAAAATGAGCAGGAAGGGTGGTTAAACCATTTGGAAAACGTTAACCCTTCTCACCACTATTACACCAAAAGTAATTTTAAGGGATTTTTTTAAGACAAAAGAAATATTTTTTCTTAAATCACTTTTTATTTAAATTACTTTTTATTTTAGTTATTTTACATTAAAATTTAATATCAATTGAACTTTAAGACAAAAACAATTTGACACAAAAATATTTTAAGACAAAAGCAGTTTGAGACAAAAATATTTCAAAACAAAACTTTATATTTAAGACAAAAAAATTTAAGAAGAAAAAAATTTGAGACAAAAAAATTATGTTTAAGACAAAAGTAGTTTGAGACAAACATTTAAAGACAAAACTTTATATTTAGGACAAAATTATTTTAAGACAAAAACAATTTAAGGCAAAATTATCTTAAGACAAAACTTTATATTTAAGACAAAAACAGTTTGACACAAAAATATTTTAAGACAAAACTTTATATTTAAGACAATGTCCACTTTAGATGAAACATATTTAATACAATTAACCATTAAGACACAAACATATCAATTTAAGACAATATTATCTAACAACTGCAAAATTCACTGTGACAGTGCGCCCTAAGTCCGCCAGCTTGTAGGCAATATCTGTCTTGCGCCTATACTGAGGCTGTTATTTTACTTACCATTCACGTTATCTTATATAAAGACAATGATTGGTTGGGCTCTTTGTTTTGTGGAGATAGTCGACTAAGAAGAACGTGACAACTTTTACTCACAAGATTTCTCGGACATCAATTCCTCTTTTGTCCCTTTCATCTCTGCTGATACGATTAGAGACAACTTGTCTATCGTTTCCTTTGACACTGCTACACGAAGGGGGATTTTAAGACAATTTTTTAAGGGAGAAGAAATATTTTGTCTTCAAATTTTCAATATGAGGCGCTAATAAAAAAGGTAAAGGTAAAGGATTAGGGGTCCTTCTAGTAGCATTGACCAAGTGGTTTGTTTACCATTGTTGTGAAGTAATATTCAACAAAGGAAAAGTGTCCCTGAGACACATAGCCACGGGGTAGGTGAAGCAGATCAGGGTTCGTGTGAAGAACCTGTATAAGCTAGATGTGGAAGATTGTGCTGCATTAAGCACTAAGGAAGAGAAAGTGCAGGTCGCAATGTCAATGAACTCTGACACAAAATACTTGGTCATTTGCATCAGGGTACCTCGAATATTATACAACACATGCAGTCCTAGAAAGGATCCAATATGATGTGACCTTTCTCGACAACCTACACTGTTAGACACGATTATTTTGTCATTTTTATTGATGACTTCTCACGAAAGTGTTGGATCTTCTTCACGTGGAAGAAATATGAGACATTCTCCAAGTTCGTAGAATTCAAGACACTTGTTGAAAAAGAAGCTAGCAAGAAGGTGAAAGCTCTATTGTAGTGGCTGCAACACCCTCCAAAATTTTGGCTTGCACTTAAATTTCAGAGCCTACTATGGATATTGTGATCGATCGTTCTTTAGTCACTTATTGGTAAATTGATGATCTCAAGCTCCCCTTTTTGATCTTAAGAGTCGTTCATGCTTTTATATTTACATAGAATGTGTCATCTTTGGGCATGGGGGTTATTTCTTGTCATGCAAAGGGAGGTTTGTTTTGCTTCAAGGGGAAACCTTTATGAGAATGGGTTGTCCTCACCATGTACACACATTTCACACTCATTTCACACACTCTAGTGTCTCCTTTATCCTCACAAAGTCTATTATCAGAGTTGCACTTGTTGTAAGCTGCCACAAAGGTTGTTGCATTAAGCGAAGTATGTGTTATATGTTCTAGGTGGTCTATATTGTATCGCTAAGTTTTCAAGTGTGTGATCGTAGTCAAGTTTTACCACTGTTCACATTAGTTCCATTGATCCCACACTTAGCTAAATTTCAGAGTTTTCTTAGCAACCTAGCCTCATCCAACTTTTCTGAACTGCACAATTCACATATGTAACCCTCAAACTTTTCCCTTACCTCTTGGAACTATGCAATGTGCAGAAATACCAACCTCCCTTAGCATTCAAAACTATGTAGTGGTTTTCTCCAATGTCCTTCCCTCAGTTGGAACCCACTGTCTCTAGAAACTTTGCAGTTTTGTCCCTTGACTACCCAATCTGCCTTGCATCCTGAAATTGCATAGATGTGTCCTCCCAGGAACTCATCCCATAACAGTGCCTTATATCCCAAAACTATGTAAATGTGTCCTCCCAGGGCCTCATCTCACAACAGTCACTACTCGCTGAAACTACATAATTATATCTCCGAGGGACCACAAAGAAAGATGACATGATATATGACTCTCAAGGACCTGAGGAGAAAAATAAGCAGACCAAGGAACCCAAGGTATGATAGGATATTGGGACCACATGAAGACTCCATATGATCCATAACCCTTTGGAGGCTAAGTATGGAAAACAATGCACATATTTTGAAATACACCTCTTATTGTAGCTTAAAATTTTGCTTATCATTGTCGTATCATTCTCTCTTCAATGACTTGCATGGTTGCAAGAAATGAAGGTCATTCCATGTGTTTCCTCTACATGTCTTGTTCCCTTTCACTTGTTTATTACATATCTTAGAAGATGAAGAGTATTACCACTTGTTTATTTAAGCTACGGAGGATGTGACCAACATGATATTATGACTAACCAGGCAAAATGCAAGGCATCCTAAGTGGGATGAAAGATTTTTGATGATATGTATATAGTCAGTACACTCCTTTGCATAAATACTTACTTTGTATCTTGCATGTACCCTCACTGCTTGTCAAATTTGGCTACCTACTGCGAGTAGTCTCTTAGCTCTTTCTTGACAAAGTAGGGGAAGGAATTTCCTTCAACCTGATTTCTTCAAGGCTCTTCATAGAAAGTATAGAGCTAAGAGAAGGAGATGTGGAATATCACTACGAAACTCTTGAAAATACTTTTCATGTTCCAATCTATCCAAACAATTAAGCTGCCACTCAACAACATTGTCAATCTTGGAAGACTCAAGAAATATCACATCTCTAGATATTATAAACTTCTTATTCACTTCATCATAGAGATGGTATGCTTTGGAGGTATAAGTACTGAAATAAGATACATTTGTGACTCCTTGCACTGATTTTTTTATCTGTTCCTTAGCTATGAAGGCATAACAGGAGGAACCAAAAACCCTGAGATGCCTGATTGAAGGAATGTGGCCATACCACATTTCATAGGGAGTCTTGTTTCTAATAGCAAGGGATGGACACCTATTATTTATATACACAACACATAGAACCACATCAGCCCAAAAACTTATGAACTTAACATGTGAACTATGCTAAGTTCATAGTGAAAGTAATACATTCCAATGAAGTATGTGTTGAAAAATGAGGCAAGAAATTCTCAATTTGATTTTTCCTTGATTAAATTGAAAAAATTTGAATTTCCACATCAACAAACAACTTGGATGATGTTAACTTGTGTGACATGGCATGTGTCACCTAGTTTACTTAGTAAATTCGAGTTGGAGGAGTTATAGTTCAGTTTTGCATATGTGATTGCTAATTTGTAGCAATAAAGTTCGATTATCTTAGGTTGTTGTTAGTTAAAATAGTTCTAACTTTTGGCGCAACTAGTGGAAGGTCATTTAAGTAGTTGGACTTCCGTCAAATTCAGTGATCATCCAATTAACTGATCAATCAAGCCAAAATAGTTGGGGCATGTAGAGAAGTCAAGTTCCCTAAGATTGTTGGAGATTCCAAGGCAGTTTTGATTTCTTGTATCTCACACAGTTGCAAGAACTTACTATAACCCTAGTGGAGGAGGTACCTTCAGTTGGATATTGTTGTGAAATTGGAGAGGGAATCACTGTTGGTAGCATTAAGCCTACCAACAATTTTTTTGCACCACACTTCAATGTTTTAGGCAGGGGTTTTGAGGGTGGATAATATTTTCTGATGCTTTTTGGTCATGCACATCCTCACTAAGTATCTTGGGAGGTCTATAATAGTTCCTTGCATGCATGTCGTCGCTAAATATGTTTTGGGATGTTTGTACTAGTTCCTTACAAATTTCTGTTTGTCAAGGCTTAACTACTTTGTTAGCCTCACTTTCTTAAAAACAATTATAAATCAAAATAAAATAATTAATTAAATTAAATCATGAGATTTAGTTCCTCAAACTAGGGAGTTTAGTTAGGAGGAGAGATTCTCTCCAACTAGTTCTCCTAAGTTAGTGTGTAGTTGAGAAATTGTCTCAACCATAGCGTCCAAGATAGACGTACTATCTTGAGACCAACTTCCTTACGCATTTATGTGTACTATTATCATTCTTTGTACATTGGATTGATTAATAATGAGAATGTGAGGAATGTTGAAGTCTCTTTACCTTTTTCGCCAGTTTGTCTTTTGTGTTTTGCTAGTTTGATATTATTGTGTGTTAATTTGTTGCATATATGTTTAATATGGCTGTGTCATATTTCTGCATGTGGTATTAGAGCTGCTTCAAGGTGTGATCGAGTTTGAGGTTGGTGGAGATATCAAAATCGGTGATCATGACATGACGACTGGCCTGTATCAACGTGTTCTCTGGTTTCAGATCTCTGTACACGATCCCAACGCTATGCATATGCTCCAATACAAAAACAATCTCTGCTGCATAGAACCGAATGATGGAATCTGAAAAGGTTTTCTTTGTCTACATGTACCTCAGACTATTAAGATCGCCACCAGGGAAATATTCAATGACCCAGGCCATGATTTTCTTTGTCTCCACATGCCCGAACAAGCCAGATTGCGAATGGTTGAGTAAAAATTTTGTTTGAATGTGGGATATTTCATCACTTGTTTAATACGATTATGAAGCCAATCTCTGTTTCCTCCCATTAGGGCGCGATCTTCATTTGCATAATTAGATAATAGTCTCCTTCGTAATCTCTATTTTCTTATGGAGTCCATAAAATTCCTCGGCGATAAGGAAATCTCTGTTCCGAGAAAAACGATCTGTTGGAATCTTAAGAATTGATGGCGAGTCGAACCTTAGACCTTGGACGATTTTTATATTCCATAAAGGCAAAGATGGAATCCACCGGGCGAGTACTGTTGCGCGGGAGCTTAATGCTATTCCACTATTCAAGCCATCCATTAAAATGGGCTACCTGCAACGTGGAAGTGGCCTATGTCCAAATCACTAACTCCCACACACCATTTGAGATTCAAATCCTCAAGCATCCTGTATCCCATGGCTATTAAGCTCAAATCCAAGTCAGAAACCATTTGGCACCTCACTAATTTTAGGGTCTGGAGATTCTTGGCATTGGAAACGACAACAGCCTCCATATCCCCAAATCTCGTGCAGTAAGAAACATTAATCTCCACAAGATTCTCGTAGCCCTTAGCCAAAGCAGAGAGGCACATGTGACTAAACCGGACGAGCATCGAAAGATCTATGGAGCACAGGCTAGGCCCAGCCGTTGCGTCCACAAACCCCAGGCACTGATCGCTGATTTGAGGGCAGAGGGACAAGTCCAGGTGCTCTACAGCTTGGTATCTCTTGAGAATTCTTGGCATCATTTTGCCTCTAAGCAACCAGATTTTCCTCTTGCACGCTGATTCGAGTCGATAGAACTTTTTGCAGACAAGAGACCATGAATTGTTGTCTTGAGTTTTCTTAATATCATTGAGAACCTTTTGATAAATGCATTCCTTACAAAATGTATGAAGACACTCGCATATTTTTGTAGCATCTCTTAAGCGCTTGCAACATGAGCAAGTGTAGTAGCAACGTAGAGCATGGCATTCATAAGCATTATGCCATTTGGGGCTGTCGTCGTAGCTGCACAATGAGGTAAAATCTGAAGCATCTCCTTTGGTTGAAATCATCTTTGCAACTGAGTTTCTAGAAAACTGACTTTGCAAGACTGTCAAGATCAACTTCTTTTCACACTAAAATTTACTCTTATTCAGATTTGGAATCTCTGCTACTTTTAGTAATGCTCTAGTCGATTTTGTTTTGAAAGAACTGTGATAGGAATGGTAAGGTTATTTGTAGTTTTGGGAGTAATAAGGAGGTTCTATTTGTAAATTTCTTAATATTGGAGTGATAAGGAGTTAAGAAGTTTGTAAATGTTTTTTTTAGAGATATAAGTGATCATAGAATTTTTGAATGAGATAAAGGTGCATTAAAAATTTTAATGTACAGAAAATATGTATCAATCTTTGGAGTGATAAGGTTGTACCTTGTGGTTTGAAAACTTCCATTTAAATATGAAGACAAGTTGCTTCAAGAATTTGTAAGCTTGGCATTCTCATTGTTTGAGAAATTTTATTCATGTTGTTGTGAAGGTGAAGATTGATGTACTTCAATACTTAATAAAGACATATTTTTTTGCGTTGTTGATGTGTTCTAGATCCGCTCGAAATTGAATAAGGGGATCTTAGGTACACCATGTGTATGTTTGTGATGGCGCATGATTCTTGATATTGTGTTGTTTTATGTCTATTTTTGAGATTAACCTTCATGTACACACAACAAATTAGCACATTGCATGCACATAGTCTATTCCATTCAAGCTTAAAGTACACAAGCACAAAGCGTCAGATCATCAACTTGATAAGGTGATTTTCCAAGCAAGCACATTTCACATCATGTAATCAAGGAAATCAAGTTAAGGACACTACAAAATCAAGCATTTCTAGTCAAGACATTTTTGCATTAACATCCAATCAAGTTTTCATATACATCAACAATCTTTGCAGCAATTCAACAACAATTTTTTGGAAATTGCACTTGCACCATTTTTTCATAAGCTCAATACAAAACTGTAACTTACAAATCATAATTTGTAAGTTGGATTGTAATCAAAGTCAACTTACGTTGAATTGTAAGGGTCCATTTTCGGTTGTAACCGACACCCTCATTTGATTTGTTAAAGTGCATCAATAAGTCAAGTCAGTTGTTACTTAAACATTGAATTTATCATTTGTCATTTGGGTGCATTTTCGACAGTGTTCGACACCCATCATTTTTCAGCACATTCAGTGCATCACTAAGTGCAGTAATTAAACAAGAGTTCAAGACAATAAGTAATTAAAGCAAGTACAACAATCATCATCAAGCGGGCGTGTCATTAAAAACAATCAAGCAAACAAGTATTTCAAGCGAGCATGTCATTCAAACAACCAATCAAGCGAGTGTGTCCAAATCAAGTGCAAAGTTTCTTACAGCATTCACAAGTGTCCATGAAGCATTCAAGGAAAGCAATCGACATCAAGCGAGCGTGAAATTAATAGTTCAAGCAAAGTGTTTAAAAGCATCCGCTGTTCAAGCAAGTGTTTAAAAGTATCAATACAAGCGAGCCTGTCATTTTAGTGATCAACTCAAGTGAGAATTTTTCAAGCACTACTTCTACACCGAGCGAGCCTGACTTCAAAGTAAGAAAGACAAAATGGCGACACACATTCAGTTGTCCCAAATTCTTCACAATTTAATGTTATCATCATCCGATGATATGGTACAAATCAGCAAAGCAACTTTTGCTGACATTCGAGCACATATTCAACATGCACATGAAACAATTGAGTTCCTTCAACTAGAGTCGCAACTACAAAAAGATGAGCTACAACAGAAGAGTACTTCTTCCAAGTCATTCAACCATACAGATGAAGATAAAGATGTTGAATCCAAATCACTCATCCAAACAACTTCAAGTGTCGAAGTTGTTCATGATAAAATTCAACTTTCTTCCAAACCCATCATCAAGCCATGGGAAGAAATTCAAAGTAATCGAAATTGAGGCAACTTAGGATATGTCGAAGATGACAAAAACTTACATATCCCTAATTATTCACAGCCCATTCAGTTCATTAGTGCCTGATTACTTGAACATATCACCTCAGCAAGTTCTCCACAAGTTGCAGATAGACATCAATGCACAAAAACTAAAAGTGTAGACAAACAGAAACGCATGCAAACTCTAGTTGCAAACAAACCGAAATGTTCCCAATGTCAAAGAACCAGTCATCTGGAAGATCAGTGTTTTGATCTTCATCCTTTCCACCATTGTGGCAAGTCAAATCATTCATCAGAGAAATGTATCAAACAACAACAGTCAACCAGATTGAAGATAGATTATTCATGGATTGATCCATGGGAATGGTCATCCGAAGCTAGAAGATTGTATAAGTTTTACAATCACATTCACTCACACATAATGCAACCCACAGTAAAAATGAAGAAGGTACTCTCATGAAACACTCATACACCTAAAGGGGGGGAGTTCAGAGTTCTGATATCATTTGGAGAAGATTGCCTCTCCTTTCAGCTGACAAAGGGGAGAAAATGTCAATGAAATTGACAAGTGGTTGTCAGATTGAAAGTCTCGACAACATCAATGAAGAAGCCAGTGGGCATCTTCATCAGCCAATGGGCATTTTTCATCAGCAGTGAGCATCAACAAATTTTCCAGTGGGCAATCGACATCAAAAGCAGCAGTGAGCAGCTTTCATCATAGCAAAAGTAACATTGAGTTGTTTTTCAACATCTTTAGCAAGTGGGCGATCATCATCAGCAAATACACTAGTGGGCGTTCATCAAATTGTGTTAGTGGACATCGGATGTTGTTTTCAAGCAAAGGACAGTTGGATACTTTTGCGGCTTGGAACATGATGGAGTTGTCAAGCGTCATTCAGAGATGGATCAGGCATGTAGATGATTCATGTTCTCTTCAGATTTGAGTTTTTTCCAGCATCTATTTTTGGCGGTTTTTCAGGCAGTCTTTTTTTTTGAGAATCAACTTGAGAACTTGGAAGATTGTTCCTTGTTCGTTTTGGATTTATCATTGAGGGGGAGAATGTTAGCCTCACTCTCTTAAAAACAATTATAAATCCAAATAAAATAATTAATTAAATTAAATCATGAAAGTTAGTTCCTCAAACTAGGGAGTTTAGCTAGGAGGAGAGATTCTCTCCAACTAGTTCTCCTAAGTTAGTGTGTAGTTGAGAAATTGTCTCAACCATAGTGTCCAAGATAGATGTACTATCTTGAGACCAACTTCCTCATGTATTTATGTGTACTATTATCATTCTTTGTACACTAGATTGATTAATAATGAGAATGTGAGGAATGTTGAAGGTTCTTTGCCTTTTCCTCCAGTTTGTCTTTGTGTGTTGCTGGTTTGATATTATTGTGTGTTAATTTGCTGCATATATGTTTAATATGGCTGTGTGATATTTATGCATACTTATGATGTTGGGTGCTCACAAAAGTCCAACAATTTATGACACTCTCCAAATCACCATTCCTGAAAGGATCCAACAAAACAAATTGAGAGGAGGATGCGAAGGGCAAACTCTTATTGGAACTAGCCTAGAACTAGTGGAATTCGTTGGACTTAATGGTTTTAGATTTCTACTAGTCTAGTTTGGTGGTTTAGATTGGCTAAGGTTGGTCTTGTATTGAACTGACCTTAAAACACCAAAGTGACTACTTCTCTACTAAACTGACCAATTCTAAAGAATGTAGTGCAACATAGCTAATGACTACCAAATAATAATTTTTTAACCCTAGGGCCCTACAAAACCTAACCCTAGCAATTAATGGTAATATTTAACTTTTAAAGTTAAAGTAATAGCTGACATTATCCTTATCTTTCCTTTTTGAAAAGGAAAGATAAGGATAATGTCAATTTTTACTTAAATTTTTAATACTAACATTAATTGTTTTGGGTTGTTTCAGAGTGGTTCCAACTTCATTCAATTTTGAGAAAGTCAAATTTTAGATCCCATTCAAAACTTAGTGGTGATTGTTTGAACCGCTTCTTTGTAATGGGTCCTAGACTTTGACTTCCATTTTTTCATGTGCATTTATTGCATAATCATATTCCTCGTGAGACTTTGCAACATAAGTTGATATTTAATCCATTGCAAGCACTTGACCTAACTTAGGTCACCATTAGCTACCCCTCCCAAGTTGCTCCTCAACATTGAAATTTTCTTTGGAAGCATGCATTCATTTTATCCATTAGATCATTTTCTCCACTATGACAGTCCAACAACACCCCTGCCAACATACGATTGATAATCCATATCATCCTTATTGCTATGTTATAAACACTCTTAAATCTTGTGTATCCAATATAAAAGAGGAAGAACTAGAAAGGGCCTTCTTGGCCCTCTTCTCAACCCACAATATGTTTAGCTTCTCTCTTGTGCTTACACTCTAGTCTTCATGAAGCTTCAAAATGGCGAATCTTAAACACAGTCTCATGATGTGCATTCAGGGAGGCATAACTCACCCTTTCTTTGCATCAAATTACCTCTTTAGCATTCCCTTTACATTTACATGTAAGCATATATTTTCCTTGTGGAGGACAGTTAAGCTTCCCATCTCTATTTCGCCTCCCTCTCCTACCCTCATGAACCTGATAAGCTGAATTTAACCAATCTCATTGTATCTGAGATAAAAAAACCCATCCAACTGGGTAGATTGAGTTGAGAACCTTTTAGAAACTAATTCCATCCCTCCACAATGATATGTCCTTCTCCAAACAACATCATCATGTTGTGTTCGAGATCTATCATTCCCATGATCACCATAAATTTCCTAGTCCTTCATCTACATCTTTGGTAACGTCATCATTCATATCAGTTATACTTTGTTGTATTGTTGCTTGTGTTATTATTTCCTTTAATGGAAATATCTCCCTAGTAGGCACGAGTAACCAAAATCAAGTTCTTATTGAAATTTTGTGTTAACATACTTAATTTTCATTTTGACCTATTCGGTTTCAAATTCTAGCGTGGTTGGTTCACTCATTGACTACTAGCATTCACCAAGTGGTTATTGATGATCATAGTTAGTTTAGAGTGAACATTGGACTTTACCTTGAAAACCAAGCCCTGATAATATGCAATTATCATGGAACATTTCAGAGCTCATACTTTTCTGCAAAGGAATAAACTATTTTCATTCAACAAGAAAAGTTATATGAGAAAGAACCAAGTGGTTATGGATGGGAATATTTAATTCATGATATTAAAAATGGGATCACAAATTATCTTAAGTTTACACACAATATAATGACAACGTATCCATGTGAGAAGTACTAGAGTAGAGGGATTGGATCAACAAGCCTTTTCAATATATGAAAACATTAAGCTTCAAGAGTTCATGTGTTGTAGCGATGGATGCGATAAAGAGGGACAATCAAATTAACTCAAAATACTAAAATGGGATATTGATGGGTGGAGGTTAAGTTGTACCTATTATGGAAGCCTCATCTTTAGTATCTCCTTCATCTATATGTTCTCCTTAGGTGTTGAAAATTTTCAGAAAACTATTTTGAGCGTTAACATTTGTTGATTACGTAGTCATCTTGCTTCATTAATAAAATTATATTTCTTGATAAACAAGTAGCAAAAATCCCATTGGTGTGTTAGGATTCAAAGTAATTTTTGCTTCCCCTAATATTATATTTTAACTTGAGGAGGTGGAGGATTTTGAGGATGGCATATTATGTCCTTGTAAGCAATGTGAGCAGGCCTCGACGAAATTTAGGGCCTCAATCGAGAAACTTGGTGAAAGAGAGTTGTTCAGTAAAATCTATCGATATTGCTGTTAGGATCTCAGATGGCGCCTCCTACCTAACCTATTCACACCTAACCTAGTCACAGTAAAACAAATTAAACTTTGAAGTTCCACTTTAATTATTCATGCTAAGTTTTTACCAAAACCTTAAGGGACTTGGTAAAATAAGTCCACTGATGATTAGTCGTGACATTCTAGTGTAATAATACTTGTACATACCATAGAGTACATAACTCCATATCAATAACTAACCTTTTGTATCTATGTGGATGATATTTTGGTTATGGATGACATGGTATCTTAGTGGAAAGATGTTCAGATCCATATGACCATGGTGATAATATTTAACAAAATCCTCATGTCTATTTATCAATTTCATGTGTGATTAGTTGGGACCCAACGTGCACACTTGTACCTAGGATATAAGGTTATGTAATCCTTTCTTGAATGACTTCATTCTCAACATTGAAGGAAACATTTATACTTGATAGTTGGATTTTTGGATGCATTGCTTGGATGACTTCATTCTTAGTGTGGAGTGTAGTACTTGTACATGGGACCTTGGTTTATGGATGATCCCTTTATGGACACACTTCTTAGACTACTTCACTCTTAGGGTTGGGGGCAATGCCCATACACAGGAAGTTGGCTTATGGAGATACATCATAGATATAAAATTTGAGAGCAATGTGTTTCAAAGGGGATGAAATGGTGGGATCCCGCCTAGTGATGTAATGGGGTCCATAATGGCTAATAATATTATAATTATGGTGGTCATTTAATCTAATATATAGAAAGTCTGTTATGTTAGTTACTATAAATTTTTCATACTAGGTAGTTTTCATGCATTAAATGTAATATGGCCTATTCATTAGTATAGGCACCAATAGTGGTTAAAATTTAGGATTTATAAATGAATAATATTTAATTCCTCCTTATTGGGTTTGTTAAGTACAATGATTGTATTTGAGAATTAGTTCATTGGGAGGTTGCCCTTGAAGAGGAAAATGAACAAGAATTTATCTTTGCATAAAATGATTGCCATACCCTGTTAACTTACCTTGATGGTTTTAGATTAAATGAAGTAAAATGAATTTTTATCATATTCTTAGAGACATTACCCCACAGTGAATTCACGGACTGGAAACTTATGGAGACCTTTTATAATCCTTACACTTGTCTTTATCTCAGGAGTTGGATCTCATCAACGGTCTAGGATGTAGATGACCATCCGACAGTGAAGGTTTTCTTGAGTTTGGTAATGCTAACTACCTGCCCGATCCATGCTGGTCGAGGTTCATTCCTACTATTTTTTGTAGGGTTTCCAAACAGTTTCTCCCTCACAGGTTCTAGATGTTTGGCAAGGTAACCTCTGCACCCTTCCCTTCGAAATTTTACCGCTGGTTTCCGTAGCGGTGATGTAAGGTTTTCTAATGAACCTCATACTTAAATATCTGTCTATCTCCCTCAAATATCTAGATATCATGCATGACCTTTGATTCATTCTGCCAAAATTATTCAGCATTGCCTTGAGGGTTTCATTCAATATTTTAATGTTTTGTTGTTATGTTAGATAGGAACCTCCATTTGGAAACAACGATCAATCCAACGATCAATTCTCTCTCTCAACAATCGTGAGGATTCTATTCCAGGTAAATTTCTTCTCAGAAGCCCCAACCCTTCCAGTTCAGCAATCCTAGGTCTAGATCTTCTTGTATTAGTTTTTGCAATCCCATGTCCAACTTTTGTTTTTGTTAATGGCAGCAAACCGATGTCCAACCTTGCAATGATGGGAAGGGGTAGGGTATCTAAAATCTACTCTGTCTCCTTAACATCATCCCATTCATGTGGAAGGTTAGGTTTCTTAACTATTGTTTGTCCCTGCCATTAGTGTAGTTTTACCCTAATTCAGTATGCTTGTGTGTTCACATTGTAGTATGGTGTAGTTTTAACCTAGTTAATAGGCTTGATTTTTTAATCAACATGATAGGTTACGTTCATGGTTACACATGGGGGCTTAGGTTTTATTTTCATGTGAAATGCTTAGCAATACCTCATAGAAACATTTGCGTTTCACCATCAAATTAATCATAAGGAGGAAGCTTCACTGGTATTTGTATTGATTTGTCTATCCAATTAATTAATTGTGACAAATTCAAAACCGAGTGGGAAGAATTACAAAACCCATCCATCAACCACTTCTCCTTTCTATTTGTTTGAAATCAGACTCCAATGGTGGAATTCTAACATGAATAGTAGGATATGTACTTCACAACCTCAATTTGGAAAAGACTTCGTTGGGAGTTATGTATAAGGGAACACCATTAATAGGCAGATTGATTCGTGTCCCAAAGTGAAAATCATAAATAGGACAACATGTATAACATCAACCATATATATCGACACAATTTACATACCTTTTTTTGTTTCTTATTATAGAAAATCCTAATGTCTACATTTTAGAAAAGGATAACTAGATAAGAGACTAACTCAAAAAGGATTTGGGGAGATTATAACACATGAGAAAAACTTCAAATACCTTGAAACTGGGTAGTTGATTCACTCCCTAAACGTAGTAAATAAAAACATTCAAAATTGGTTATAATCTTAATGATAAGGTGTTTTTAGTTTGGTGACCATAACTACTTGTAATTCACCATGAACATTTTTCACTATCACTCCAGTATGCTAAAGATCTCCATCGAAATTTATCTTCCCAAATCACCTTTCAGATAAGCATTAACAACAAAATACCATTACCCAGTGATCATAGATTTAGTTAGTGAAAAATGGCTTCTCTTCAATTTTTCATATAGGGTTCCATAAATTTAATTGCAAGGTATGCTTGGGTTGTAAACTATTGTCCTCACTTTTGCATCCAGCACATTTCTTCAGATATCTATGAACAATCACTTTGTTGCATGATGCATCCTCCAGGTTACCAATTCATCCATAGTTTGTTCATTGAATGAATCTTGATTGGCAGTGATCCTCCATAATAGCTCTAATATCTATATAAAAGTGACCAACCATCATTTTTCTCTACATCTCCTTTAACTAAGATTTGACTATTAGAGATTCCAAGCCATCCTGAAGGTATTCTAATAGTTCTTATTCATCCAGGCACAATACTTCATTGGGACATACTCTGGAACTTATAATTAAAGAATATAGGTGAGATTTGATTATAAGATTGTACTATGAATCATCCCTCCTCAAGATCTATTTGAAGCCCACTAAAGCCTATCAGTGAGAGAGTTCCAAGTACCAGACATTAAGCAATTAGGTCGCATCCTTTGCTAAGAGCCAATAAAAATCAAACTCAATTTACTATTCTCGTGCTTAGTATTACTCGTTTCCTTACTCTGACGATGCCACAAATCATGACAAGATGAAACCTAGAAATCGTCCTTCATCTTCATCTTGTCCTCATGCCGATTCCGTGTTATCCTCCCTTTGATGAAAGGTTGCGGTTATGTTTCCATTGCGAGCATTATGGTTTGGCTCTCGTTGATTATGTCTATGGGACAAACTCTTCAAAATTATCTCATGTTCTTGTGTGAGCCTCTCATTGTGAGTTCTTAAATTAGCCATTTATGCACGCAAATGTTGGACTCTTTCTAACATAGATACATTTCCCTTGTGAGACTCCTCTCCCAATTGTATCCACATTTTAGGATTGGCCCCTACAAAATATGCTTCTCGTGTGTTTGGTGGTATACTTCCCCTTTGTATATTTTCTCTCATAGTCTCTGTCTTCATTCACATGTTGTTTCTTTAGTTCCCAAGATGCCACGATGTCAGAACCTTGGCTCTCATACGACTTGTAATAATTATAATAATACCAAAAAATTACTCACAACCACAGTCATATTATTACCATATGAATGTTATAAGATACACTACTTGGAAATAGTCTTGTGGTAAGGATTAAGGATATTTATGTTAATGTTATATAAATGTTTTGAAAGAATTTACCATCCTAACATAACCCTTTACATGTTCTTAACTTAATACTTTGCAATTATTTACTCATATCCATGTTACCACATATATATAACATATTATGGAGGTTGGTTTATTGTCACATTCCTTGTTGTTTACCACATATATATAACATATTATGGAGTTTGGTTTATCGTCACATTCCTTGTTGTTTTTGTTGTTTAATTAACATTTAAAACTTTGATGTACATAAATCTTGACAGTGCCAAACTTTAGTAATTTATTTATAAATCCAAAGGGTGGTCTCTGGAGAGTTCCATCCCTTAAAAACTGCATTGATATTGACTTTCTGATCATAACTTGATGATCTAACGTTAAGGCTTTAGGTGAGATGATTGAGGTAACCACTTTCACCTCAAGCTCCCCGTACGATGGGAATTCTAGTGGTGAGTTTAGGGTTGAAGGTGCCCTACAATATCTAGAGGATTTCCTGAGAAGATGATGAAACTCTTATCAAGTAGAGTCTCCTATTGCGCCCAATACCTTACATATGTTCCAATTGGAATACGTCGGGTTAATTTTTGGTTTCTTGGGTTGAACGTAGGGTTTTCTTGTAGAGTTTCCCCATTCCTCACTCATTAACATTTAGGCGGAGTAATGGTGGCCATAGCAAATGAGGTATTCTCCATTCTTAGGCTCACAGAGACACAAATTCAGAGATTGCATAAAAGGGTTTGAATTAACCATTTTCTTATTCCTCCACAGTAACTATGGCGCCACCAAATTTAAAGATGAGCACCCCAGGTTTCATAATGAGTCTTTGTCTTTCTTTATTTTAAATTTTGTTTAAAACAATACCTCTCTTATAAGGAGAGCTTCAGCGTAAATCACATAAGAAAGACTTTCGTCGACGCGTTTCGAACCAACCAATGTGGTTCATCGTCAGGACAAGATGAAGAAACAGATCCAGATCAGCGTGTTAAATAGTCCAAGCAGAGACTCCAACAGATACAACAGTCTAACGGCTACTTTTCCACACCAACACCCCAGTCAAACTTCCTCTCACTAATTTAATATATTAAAATACTATTATATTCATTTAATTTACAATGTTACCCCATTACAGGGCGCTCCATCCAGCAGAGAATTTGTGAACATGCAGCGGACCTGAGGCATGGTAGAATAAAATCCTCAGCTCTAGCAGAGCATGTGGATAAAACTAAGCATCATGTCTGCATAGAAGAGGCCGAAGTCATTGCCAGGGTAGATCGATTTCATCATCGCAAGTTAAGGGAAGCTATTGAAATCGAGCGAAGACCCATCAATCTCAACAGAGATGATGGGTGGAAGGTTAGTAGAAGTTGGATTCCTGCGTTGTTGTCTTAGGGTTTCTTCCTCACCCCCTCTGTTTTTCTGAGGTGCTTTCTTTGTGTGGGCTTGGTTTTGTCCGTGTGAGTCTGATATCGCTTTTCGCTGACTGCATTGTGTTCTTCCCTTGTTCCTTTGTGTCTTCCGGTCTCTTTGTAACCTCTTCCTGTGCTTTATCTCCTGTGTATGTAGAATTTATTTCGAGCGAGATTTATTCGTAATAACAATATTAAATCGAATGACTGTTCAATTAACCCTTTTATAGGTTTTATTACTAGTTACTAATTAATGAATATCTACATTATAATTATAGGCATATAGTACTATTAATATAGTCCCATATATATTAATATAACCACATCATAGTATGTTTAGTTTAGGACTTATATAGGATATTAATTTAATACATTTCTAAAAAAAAAAAAAAAAAAAAAAAAATTAGTTACTTAATATAATATTAGTATTATTAATTATACATATTATTATTTTTTACACATAATACTAATAACTAATTTATTTATAGTACATTATTATAAATTAATAAATATAATTTTTTGACCTAATTTAACCTTTTCTTTATAATTAATTCTTATAACCTCATCCTAGTAATTTAATTTAGGATTGGTTTAAATATATTAATAAAATTATTATTATATCTTCAATATTATTAATTATAATTATATTATTATTAACTTGTATATAAGACATTAATATTAATAATTAATTTATATATAATACATTATTATAAATTAATAAATATAATAATTTTGTGACCTAATTTAACCTTTTCTATAAAATTAATACGTATTTTAGGATTGTTTTAAATATATTAATAAATTAATTATTTATATTTTCAATATTATTAATTATATATACTATTATATAAGGCATTACTATTTTAGAAAATTAATAAATTGTGACCTAACTTAACCTTTTTATACAAAATTAATTATAAATAAATTACAATTATACCAAGAATAGGGTATTTAGTAAATTAGATATAATAATTTAATTATTAAATATACATAATAAATATTGACATATATTTTTATATATAATGGGGTAACATTGTAAATTAAATGAATATAATAGTATTTTAATATATTAAATTAGTGAGATTAAGTTTGACTGGGGTGTTTGTGTGGAAAAGTAGCCGTTAGATTGTTGTAGCAGTTGGAGTCTCTGCTTGGTCTATTTAACTCGCTGATCTGGATTTGTTTCTTCATCTTGTCCTGACGATGAACCACATTGGTTGGTTCGAAACGCATCGACGAAAGTCTTTCTTATGTGATTTACGCTGAAGCTCTTCTTATAACATCTTCCTGTGTCACTCCTTTTAGATTAACTGATAACATGAAATTGTTAATATGTTCTTCGGCTAATGTCCCAGCATCTGGATTAAATTTCGGCAACCATTTTTCAGGAGAATCTGGTAATGGATGTAATGGTGTAGGCATAGTGACTGCACCAGGACTATTCCATGGATTGAGCCATCGTAGAACTAAAAACAAATGATATTGCCGATGAAATTCTAGGTGTTTGGGGAGGAGTTGATATTGAAGATTGAATAGGTTGGGATGTTGAAGTTGGTGATCCCTGTTGAACAACAATGTGTAATGGAAGAGTAGATGGTTGACTTCGCACTGGAGAAGATGAAATGGAGGATGATGATGAGAAGGTCTCACTGTCTGATCCTTCAGTGTTCTTTTTAGCCTTTTTCCTTTTCGGTAAAGGCAACTCAGTAGGTTCAATACCGAGCTTTCAACTTTGAAGTCTAGTGAGAGGGTGAGGTAGATTGAATTGTGAAGTCTCACTGCCTTGAGATACTTCAGATTTCTGTGGTGATATCGAAAAGCCTTGAAGTTTCTGGATGAGAGACTGAACTTCAGGAGACTCAGGACTTAATCGATCTGGAGTATGATGGGATTGAGTAGTGGTAGTTGACTCTTCTTCTTCTCGTTTGAATACTGGTGTTCCAAAATGCAAACGGGAGGTCCGAGGTGAGGTGGAGGGAGATTTACTCTCAAAATGGTCTATAGGTTTTGATTTACTCGCAATTCATAGTTCATGCCCTCCTTCTAGTGCCAAAAATGTTGATGCCTTGAAAATCATTACAACAACATCGGGGAAAACCACCCGGTCCAGACCTTAATGCAACTCCTTTTCCGTTTGGTGTGGTGGCTCCGGCTGGAAATAATGGGACTAGTTTCTCAATGATGAATAAAAAGGGGATGGATAAATGAGTGGTTTTCTAATAAAATGGTAATGGATGAATGATTTAATCTAAAAATTAAAAATATGAATAACTATCCTATCCCGGGAAATTTCTGTTTTTAGTGTAACGTTTGATAATCTTTATCCACA
>APFE030411790.1:51328-62008 GCA_000404065.3 Pinus taeda | reverse complement strand
GGTTGGTTCGAAACGCGTCGACGAAAGTCTTTCTTATGTGATTTACGCTGAAGCTCTCCTTATAACTATGACAAATCACAGAAGTCTCAATTCTACAACAATACCTCTCGTTAATTGACTTGTTTCTGGTTCAATGTTCAACGGGTGAGATTTCCTCTAGGACCTTCACCCTGATGTTATGCGTGTGGGTTGAGAGTAGTCTACTTCTAACACCAAGTCTCTTTCTCGGGTTGGTTCCCTGCTTCTTAATAGGGCTACATCCCTTTGATTGCAAATTCGTTGTTTTCCATGTGGCACTGTAATACTGTTTGAGCAATCATCCTCTATTCCTCATAGTCGTGGTTAGGTTATTTCAATATGATGAAACCCTCTTGATACCATCTAGGTGCCCATTCAGGGTTTGATGGTTTTATTCCACTACAGTCAATATAAACTCATCCACGGATTTTGTTATTAGAATGCGATTTCTTTTTTTGTATCTCACTGTTCAAATTATACAAATCGTTATATGGCTTGAGGATTTTCCTTTATATTTAATTATTTAAATTTTATCAGTTCGTTATATGATTTGAGGATTTTTCTGTACCTTCAATTCATTCTGTCAAAATTATTCATCATTGCCTTGAGGGTTTCATCCAATATTTTAATGTTTAGTTGTTGTGTTGGATAGGAACCTCCATTTGGAAACAACGATCAATGCTATCTCTCAACAATCGTGAGGCTTCTATTCTAGGTACATTTCCTCTCAGAAGCCCCAACCATTTCATTTCAAGAATCCTAGGTCCAAATATTCTTGTATTAGTTTCTGCAATTCCATGTCCAGCTTTGTTTTTGTTAATGGAAACAAACCGATGTCCAGCCTTGCAATGATGGGAAGGGGCAGGGTATCTAAAAGATACTTTGTCTCCTTAACATCATCTCATTCATGTGGAGGGACAGGTTTCTTAATTGTTGTTTGTCCATGCCATTAGTGTATTCTAAAGTCTTGGTGCTCAGAGTTTTACCTTGTGTATAAACACATAATTATTGAAAATGATTTGTTCCCGGAGGAACGAAGATCCAGAACAAAGGTAGAAATATTTGAGTACCTAGTTCTCAAATGGGAGTTGGCCATTTTGATTGGGCTATTCATTCGCTTCATTACAGCCTTTGATAACCTGGCAACATCCAACATTGCAGGCTTGGAATTCCATATTTCGTCTCAATTGATATTGCAGAACAGGTACAGACTATAGTATGAATTCTCTTTACATTTATAGCATAAATTGATTTCCCTATTTGTCCTCAATTCAGAGGATTGGGATTAGATACTGGTATAGAGAATGAGTATTCTGAGCTCCAGGGAATAAATGGGCAGTGGAAAGTATAGACATAAATCAGGAGATTATATTTAAATCAGGAGATTATGATGGTGAACTACATTGTAATTTCAATTGTTTGATATAAATTCTATAATACAAGTAAATTTTAATTTTTTTTGTTCGATGGAATTTCTATTGTGAAATTGTATTTAAGGTGTCAAATCTTAAACATCATCAGTAAACAAACAATATGTTGAAGGCATCAAATCTTTGCCATAGCTTTAAATTTGTAGCTGATAACAATAACCTTATTGATTTGAGGCTTCTGCGATCTGTATTTTGTGTAATGTTGTCTTTTGGAGTCATCGGATACAAATTATTGGAATCGACATATTGAACCATCCTCTGTGGTTCATCATCAAGATCTATCCTGATTATGAACCACAGAGGATGGTTCAATACGTCGATTCCAATAATTTGTATGCGATGACTCTGGAAGACAACGATACAAACAATAACATTATTGGAGGTGTTTGACCAGTTACACGCCCACCAATAGCCCACAAAATTCAAGAACTCCCTTTTTAAAATGAGTCAATAGAGATGAACCTGTCAAATATCCTTAGTCTGCAAACAAATGTACAGATTACAAGAGTTGCCATTATTAACATGGTAGTCATTTGAAGATGATTTTTCTTTTAATTGAATTTGATATTGATGTAATCTTATGTATTATCATACTCTCTTAGAATTGATATCTTGTGAAGTGTATTAACCATCTAGACAAAGTATGCCTCTAAATTAATTTGTGTAGTTAATGTTAGGTAAGGAGTATCAGGTCTAATTTGAGACGTTCATCACAATGTCCTTGACACTGAAAGCATGACCATCAAGAAGTTTAGACTTTGTTAATTAGCTTGGACATTATCCATCTCCTTTACAATCACGGTAGATATAAGGGTTCATGCTAGATATAAGGACATGTATGAGGACTACTCGAAATTATCCTCTGCCCTGAAAGTGTTCTCCTTCATTTTGCGATAAGGTTGAGTTCTCTACATTTTTATTGAAGTTATCATTCTCATTATCTCTAGAAAAGTAGACCACTAATATCTCTAGTGAAGAAGGATTTTGTATTACAGGTGGGGTGAGAATTTATTGCTGCGGGTCTATTAAATTTTGATTAACATGTTCTTTTCTTAGGAAAAACACTTCAATCATCTATATCGGCCCATGAATTAGTCTGAAATGCATCATATCATTGACAATAACTAAAGAAAGAACATAAAAAATAAATGAGGAATACAAGCCAAGACAATAGAACAAAAGAATACGGGGTTTTGGAATCCCTTTCTAAAATTATGCTTATTTTTTGCTAGTGCTTGTGGAGGTTGCACGCAAAGTCTACCCTTTTTTGTATAAAACATCTTTCATTAATTTTTATTAATAATCAGAGGAATTTTTTATGTCAAACAAAAATATTAAAATCCCCACTTCCCAATGTATTCAGTCCTGCTTGAATTGGATTTGTCAATCAAAAGTTCTGAATTCATACATGATATGACTCGAAATTTATACCAAATCCTATGAAATCATTCCATGTAAAAGATTGTGACCTTTTCTTTTCAATAGATCTGGTCTAACCATACTTGTATCTTCCAGTAAAAACACAACTATCATTTTCAACCCTCATTCAGCACTTGTTTTAGAGCCAAACTTGTGCAAACTACAACTCGTTTGGCTCTATACCAAATCCTTTGAAATTATGTTCATCAAATATTTGAATATATGACTTTCAATAGACTTTGGTCCAATCAAACAAGGACTTGCAAGCCAAAGTTCTATGTTACATGCTAGACACTAATAGCGAAGGGTCCTCATTTGTGAGTATTGTAGGTTGTTCAAATATTAACATGAACTTTATTTTGTATTACTATAATGATATTTGCGTTTATAAAATACTAAACATGATGCTTATAGATGATATAGAAGATAATTATTAACAGTAGTATTGATGAAAAAATATAGTTGATAGATATGACTATTCCTAAATAGGTGTCAATGCCATATAAAATTACTTCACAAAACACAATTCATAGGCTTAATATTGATTATAACAAATAAGGAATAGAAGATGGGTGTTGTATTTTGGAATCATGACAACAACAAACAAGGGTTGGAGGTAGCATTAGTCCCTGTCGGGGAAGGCAGGAGCTAGATAATTATGGATAATCATGGCTAGAGCACAAAGTAAACCATGCAAAACATTTGAATGTCATCGAGACTATATAAACGATATAGAGGTAACATAAGCAAGATACATGAATTCCATCCAAATTATATTCAGAGGCAACCTAATCTTATAGAGAGAGGTATATTTAGTACAAGACATGGATGGATAGGTATATTTAGTACAACACATGGTTTTAATAAAGACACATATATCAATTAGGTTAGATATTCTGAATCTAGTGTGTATTTTTATGTTTTTCTTGTACCTTTTAGTCAATATTGCTATGGAAACAATTATTGCTTCCACACGTGTGAGAAATTTTAGGGCTTCCAAGGCTTCCTTTGACCTTCGCTTGGGTTCCTCCTTCTTATAGGGTTTATAGGTGACTTAATAGAAATTATTTTATCCTTCTTTCTACAATTTCCTCAACTTTGACCTTGCAACATCAAAACCCTATCCTTTCTTCTGCGAACGTGAAAGAGAGAGAAATAACCCAAACTGTTGTCCTGCGTCTTTCTTCCTTCTTCATAGGCCTTCTTCTACTCTGACTTTTCTTAGATGATTAATATATGAGTGAGTGGTCATAGGAGGTTGAGTTCCCTCCTATATATAGGTTTCCAAGTAGGATGGCATGTCCTAATGAGGCTGATTTCTTAGCTGCCAGGACAATTTGGTCTTGGAGGGTATTTTGACAATTTTAAATACAAAAGTAATTCTTTTTACATGATACAATCTTCTTGATGGAGTCTTCTTCATATGACAATGACTCTTTTGACTTCTTAACCCTAGGACAAACCCTAGAAGCACTCAATGGCTGCTCGACCTCTAAATAAAAGACCTTGAGAATGAAACCCATGCTATGAAAATAACAATAATACTTTTTTCCTTCTTTTTACAATATCTAGGAATCAAAAGTACATTTGATGTTTATGAAGACCAAACCTAGTTACACATTTCAATACTTTTCTTGTCTCTCAGACACTGGAAAATAATTAAGAAATCTCCTCTAGAATTCTGCTCCCAAATCTCTGATGAACCCCTACTCTTGATGTTTCCCTAGCTTCAACTGCGCCCTTGTGGAATAAATGCAACTCGGTAGACGAACTGCTCAAAATGATAAACTGTATCTTCTCCAAACCCTTCGACCTTCTCTTATAATATTTTTTTGGAGTCTCAATGACCACAAACACATCTATATCGATGACTAATATCATATTGACTCCATCAATTAACTTTTTCAGAAGTCTTTAGAGCAAAATCAAACTTCCTTAATTAATTCACTTTAATTCACCAATTTTCCTAAGTTAGACTTAAGAAAATATTTAATTATGGCTAATTAATTTAATTGGGGTGTATCCAAGTTTTTTTTTTGGGAAAACTTTTATGGGTTTTGGAAATATCGTGTTCCGTAGCTTCCTAGACACTATAGAGACTAGAACACTTGTCCACTGCTACCTCAAACAAAAACTAACAACAGGCACCTGATGAATGCTGCTAGAGCTGTAGCAGCAGATGGAAACAATGGAGGAGAAAAAAAAAAGATAGTGACAAGAAGACTCATGTCGAGCTATGGAATTAGAGGGAGAAGATTTGATCAATGATGAAAATAAGTCAGTTGTGATGAAGATGGCTAGAAGTACCAAGTGAAGGATTACCTCAGTAAGAGGGAGAATAAGATGATTTCATGCACGTTGTGTATGGTACTCTTGAATTAATGAATGACATTGATTTATTGTTGAAGACGAGCTTGTGATTTTGATGATCTATTTCTAACTCGAGTTAATGACGTCTTTGTCCAGTGTAAGAGGGAGTTGATTGAAGGATCTTGGTTTAATGCATTACTACATGGGATTGAAAGAGTGGCATAAGCCTATTGAAATCTTTGTTGATATCTTTAAAAAATTTGGCATGATGGATTGTGAGTTGATGGAAACCTCCATGAGAACAAATTTGAAGAAGTTGCGAGACTCGATTGCTGACTTGTTTGATTCTACTATTTGGCTTGGTGAACTATCTGCTACATGGATTTGCAGATTCTGATTGGGCTAAATGTTCTAAAGACAAGAAGAGTACTTTTGGATGTTTTCTTAGCCTGGATATCATAGATGAGTATTGTGCAAACCTTTGGTTCATTTAGCATGACTGGGGTTGAGTATATAGTTGATTGTTCAGCGTATTGTGAAGAAATTTTCCTTCAAAAGTTATTTGTTGGTGTGTTTGATCAGTTGTTGGAATCGACTGTGATATATCCAAAGCTGTGCAAAGATTTTAGTGATTTTTATTTTTTCATGATAGGTTAAACCACATTGAGATCAAGTGTCACTATACTTGGGATGTTATCCAAAAAAGAGTTGTTAGGATCAAATAGATTTCTTTTGATAAGCAAGTTGTTGATGTTTTGACCAAGCCACTATCTTGAATGGGCTTTGTTTGCTTATGAGATAAGCTTAGAATGATCATGAATCCATCTCTTGGAGAGAGGAAGAGTTGATTGTATAACATCATGAATCTTCCTTGGGATTTTTGAGAAGCCATGGTTTATGGTTAGGAAGATTGTTTTGGTTACTGTCTCTGGTCATTGAGTTTGAGTGAGGGGGAGGTTGGTTCTGAGGCTTGGAGTGATCACTTAGGTCATTTTGTTTAACTGAAAGACTAGTAGGCATGGTTGGGTACACTAATACTAAGTACCCAACCTTGGGCCATTTTATTTGACTAAGGGAAATTTGGTTGGGGACACTGATTTTGAGTACTCTCCCTTGGGTCATTAGATTTGACTGAGAGAACATATGTCAGGGAGATTGAACCTTTTAACATTGACATTATGATTCCTCCCTTGGGTTGTGGACTAAGAGACTATATAGTCAGGGAGTCTAATATTGAGATAAGGGTTCCTCCCTTAGGCTATTGAGCTTGACTAAAAGACCCTTGTTTATGGTCAGGGACGTGGACCTTGTGTACTCTCTTAGGTCATTGGGTTTGAACGAGAGACCATTGGTATGGTCAAAGAGTTTGATCTTGATTGATCCCTTGAGTCATTATGTTTTATTGAGAGACCGGTAATGTGATCAGAGAGATTGATGTTGAGTTCTCTCTATTGGGTCATTGGTTTTGACTAAGAGACTAGTGGGATGATTGGAGAGATTGACTTTGATTACTCTCTTGGATCATCGTGATCGATTGAGAAACCATTTCATATGGTTGGAGAGTTTGGTATCATGAACAAAATTGATTAAGGAACTTGATGCTATGAACCTTTCCTTATGATGAGACTTGTACATCTGGTTTTTTGATCTCTTCCTTAGGTCATTAGTAAGAGACCATTGGATTGGTAAAGGAAATTTATTTTGAGAGAGAATGAAAAGTACCTCCCTAGCTAAGAGGGAGTGTTGAAAATTTCAAATTGGAAGTTTCGGTTGGTATTTTTATCAATTAATTAAAAAGAGTAAAATTGAATTTATATGTACCTCACAAGTGTTCAAGTCGGCCCCTCCAAGATCAAGTCGGCTTGCCCAAGAGTCACACTCCTTCGCATGGAAAGATTATTATATATTGAGCCTATTCCTCTCCTCCAAGGCAATTCATATCTCTTCTCTGAGGCAAGATAGCTCGCTGACCTGAGGCAAGATAGCTTGATAATTTGAGGAAGATAGAACACATTTTCTGAGGCATACTATCTGGAGAACAATGCGGATCTGAGGCACACTATCTCTGTGAAACATAAGGAGCTTATCTCTGTGAATAGTGAGAGCTTTGAGGATGAGGAAAAGGTTGAAGTTTGACCCTCTTGGAGACCTATGGAAGACAGAATTGAAGGGATCTTTGTATTGGATATTGGAGGCTTGGCTTGACAATTGTTGGAGGTTATCTTGCTAGTTAGTATATGTCTATGTAATTTTGTCAAAGATATGCTATTTTTGATGTACAAATCGGCTTGAATTGGACATTCTTTCATAAGGAAAGGTTGCTGGGATTTTCCCAAGGAAATTTTTGGTGTCTCTTGTTCATTGTCTTACTTTGAATTTTATTGTTCTATGGATCTTAACGATGGTTGAAATTTAATGTATAACTGCTTAATGATTGTGAAATTTTATCATTGGAAGAAATTATATGTTTGAAAATTTCTCTAGTCTTATATGATACTAGAAAAATCAACACTTGTTTCAACCTCAGGTGTTAGGAGTAGGAAGCCAGGCTCCTCAATGGTTGTAGAAGACACAGGGAACTAGTGCCTACTTTTCCCACATCACCCTTGGTTATCAAACATAGGAGACCTTGAGATCATTGGCAACATTTTCCGATCTCCCTTATGCTCTCTCTCTCTCTTTACAAGTTCTTTTGTTGTGATTCCCACCTTTCGACAAACTCTCTTAGTATTTTATATCACTCTACTTTTCTCACCATTTTAAGAAATTTATCTCTCTCTCTCTATATATATGTGTGTGTGTGTGTGTGTGTGTGTGTGTGTGTGTGTGTGTTTATTTCCTTGTATTATTTTTGGCACTTTCTTGGTGTTGTGCTGGCACTCCCATATTCTTTTCATATTGTTTTGTACTCTTCAGTCCCATTGACCTACTTTTGTTGTGAGTTGTCAAACATCAATATAATTATATTAGCTTATACTAGAATTAAAATGATAGGGGGTTGTGGTTTATTGTGTTTTTAAAAATGTTTGGGTGGGTTGTATCTCTAAGTATCACTGGTCACTTTTGTCCAAACTAGACATAAATCAAATCTATTGATTTATTACCTCTAACAACATTTTCCAGGAGTTTCCCTATAGGTAATCTTGTGAAGTAGATGGAAATTTTTTTCATGGTAGTATGATTACTTCCTTTTTCATCTGTATGATGGGAATTTAATTTTTTTATTTGATGTTTTATAACATTGTGCTCGAGGATAAAGAGGTTTTTTTTATTGATTCAAAATTGTATTTCAGTGGTGAAAGTGGCACAGCCAAAATAGAAACTACAAAAATTGTAATGCAATGCTTGACAACACAAGGAGGTGAAAATGGAGTAGGTGATAAAATATTGCAGAAAAAATCTTATGCTAGAGTCGTTTGGTAATGGAAAGACGCTAAAAAATGAAAACTCTAGTAGATTTGTAAGTTGTAATCCTCTTAATTCTCATATTTAAACAATTTCAGTACATGGGAGATAGAATTGAAATACTTGTGATTTTGCCATTGCAATCGTGTCTGACTGAATATTTGTGATTCTAGGTAGACAAACATGTTTGTAGCGAAGTCATTGTGTTTCTAGTCACGTAAATCCTAGATAAGGAATTGCAAAATTTTAAGGATATTGTGTGAAATTCTATGTAGGGCAAGTTGATTGACATGCATTTTGACGACACTCGCAAAATTTGTGGTGCACATATTCAAACATGTGAGAAAAGTTTAAGCTTCTTTTTTAGTTTTGACTATTTTACAGCTCTGTAACTGACTTCACCATTCCTTTTTGAACTATTCAATTTGAAATAGGTTTGTGTCAGATAATGGGATAATGAAGAGAGATCATTTAGTGGGATTATACCCTAATGTGTGAACTGTGATTTAACATAATCTTTTTTCTGCTCTACAAGTTTTCTCAAGATTCAAGGTGAGGAGCACATGATCATGTTATTTGAGTTTGGTCGAATTTATTTGATTTGATATTGTATGTTCTAGAAGCTACAATGCGATAAACTACCTATTTTTATTGTATAGTCAAGAGTAGTGCAACAGTTACAAGGTGAACGATCTTATCATATATTTTATCAGCTTTGTGTTGGGGCTTCTCCTGTTCTTAGAGGTATACAAATAAAAGGCTATTTTTTAATGCAGTTTTGCTTCTCGTCAGTTTCTTTTAACAATAACTTTGTTCCATATATAAGCTGCCTTTTCTTTTCATAGCTTGTATTGTAATAGATTTCTTAATTTTTTTTTTCACTGGATATTAGGCAAGTTGCATACTAACCTCATTCTACATGACACTAAAGTAGGCGGCATGCATTCATTCAATATGATGGCATCATTTTTATATAGTAGCAAGTTGGCCATCAATAATTCATGACCTGCATCTACGAACCTTCAACATCCTCTATGAATTCTAAATATCTTCTCTTCTATGCATAAATATTTATTATTATCTATGATTTACTCTTCTCAAGACTCCATTGTGTTTCTGAAGCCAGTGCTCTGTTTTCACCGTCTTGGCTTGATTTACATACTAGACACTACTGCAAGATGATGTATTTTCTTTCACATATGATTAGATTGACATTATGTTGATTGAAAGAAATTAGGAAAAAATATTAGTTGCTTAAGTGTTCATCTAATTCACAGTCTCCAAGACTGATGAAAATTAGTTCTGAAAGGTGCTCCTCACAAACACATCTATCATAGTTTTTGACATAGATATTTAATTTTTATATGTCTCTACTATTTCTGATCTGTCCAATTAACAACCAGTTGGAGAAGTTGTTGAAACTGATTATCTGTAGACTACAATTGAATACTTAAAACATGGCATAGCTTTCTTGTTTTGTTAATAGTAAATTTTATTGAATGAGGTGGCATGCCTCAGTTTTCAAGTGACACCGAGTTCACATTCTATACATTTTGTTTCCAAATCAAGAGATATGACATAGTAAATCATGAAATCATCATGACAAGCTCTACTTTGACATTTTGGATGTATATTTCTGAGAAGAAATACATGGATCCTGTTAGTGTCAAAGGATTTTGCAACATTTCCGCCAAGCCTCTTGACATAGAATGCCCTTTTGTATATATAATTTTTCATGAACTGTATACATATTAACTATCTTCCAAAGTTACAGTTCCTTCTTTTGCAGGCACTGTTTGCCTTGGTCATGATATCAATGCAGATCAAAGAGGAGGTGAACGACATTGACCTAAATTTTGTTAATGTTATCTCATCTTTTAGTAGTTTTCTACCAAATTTTACTTCATCTAAAATTTCTTGATGAATTTTTTAGTTTGTGATGCTTGGACGTCATTTGAAGCTCATCCTCCTAAATATTTGAGTTAGAAATGCAATGATTTTCAGAGTCAATACTTTTTACGTGATGTAAGCACTTCTTTCACTATCAAATGTGCTGCTAGAGAGAGAGAGAGAGAGAGAGAGAGAGAGAGAGAGAGAG
>APFE030411790.1:0-24975 GCA_000404065.3 Pinus taeda | reverse complement strand
ATTGAGAAAAGGCCCTTAATATTAATATTAAAATGAAAACAATATTCCGTGCCGGAGGCCGCAGCGGCTCGGAATAAAAACAAGGCTTATAGTGTTATCAGGAAAATCCAGATTTATTGAAGAGAACTTCCGGGTCTGCAGAAAATCTAATAATTGACAGAAAGAAGGCCAAATTGGTTGCTCAAGTCTAGGTTCGGATACAACATTCCTCCCTTTTAATAAATCATAAAATGAAGGAAGGAACTGTCCGATCCACAAGCAGATAAACAAAGAGACCCTATGTATTGTATCCATCTGAACTCTACATCATGCTTCTTGCTGCAATAACATTCATTATTCCCACAATCAACATACTGCTCATGCTGAACCCCATCATCGATCCTGCATTGGCAGAGCCAGTTGGCACCCCATGGCTACCTGACGGAGAGAGTACCCCAACAGTAGTAGCTGGTGGACGAGCTGACGGATTAACAGACGTAGCGGGCGACTTAGCAATACTTGAAGTAGTTGGACTTGGAGATGAACCGACGGTTAGAGGAGGGCTGGAAACTGAAATCACCAACCAAAAACTAAATTCATTCTGCTCATCGTTCGATTTTTCAAACAGTAATTAGGAATAAGAGAAAAGGAATTAATATTATCAAAATTTTGGCTTAAAAAGTGTACGTACCCGGAGTACCAACTGGAGCACCTGCACCTATTTCCCCACAAAAAAAGAAAGAAGCAACAACAACTACAATTAGCAAAGAGAATTATACAATCTATTTTAACGAATATTGCGATTTGTTAGTAAACATTAGCGATTATAATTAGCAGTCAGTATTTACCAGCAGTTGACAGGCATTGGGTGAGAGAGCCAGTAGTAATTTTGCAGGCTCCTGGAAGAGTGAGAGCCTTAGTTTGGTTGATAGGGATCGACTGGGGAATGTTGTTGATCGGAATCCCCAGGGGATTGTTGGTTGTAGTAACCATCTGGCAGACACACACGGTGCTGCTGTCCACTGCTGAAGCAAGGGCAGTGCAGCAGCCCTGTGTTGGAGTAGTGTTGTTGGCTCCTCCCTGCAAGAAGCCCAAGCACGGCGCCAAGCTCGCCAGAGAAGCTCCACATGATGACGACGACGACGGCGACTGAGCTCCAGCCATGATGATCCCTCTCTTGTGCCCCGCTGCTATAGCGATGACTATTAGTGCCAATACCTGGATGTTGACCATTATTAATGCAGGGAGAGATCTCTAGTGAGAAATTTGTTAGTGAAATACAAATTCAAACAGATGAACGAATAAGTAGAGTGAATTCAGTGGCTAGCGTTTGAGAGAAGAACGGCAGAGGCTTTGTTTATATACACACGAGGCGAATGAGATGAGGATGAGTGCCCATACACGGAAATACCAGAGCAGGGATAGGTAAAGTATTGGTGGAAAGTCGTTAATCCAAATTCCTGCAAGATCGCCCATTCCAACTGTTAGGCTTTCGGTGGCCAACTAATTCAATCTTCCGTCTTGCTTTGCCTCTCTATGTTTGTTTGCTGGCCAATGAGAATCATAACTCCGGGTTCTGTTTTTTTTAATATTATGCGACGATCAACAACTTTTTCCAGAGAAAAACAAAGACTAAAGGTCCGAAAACAAAACGCAAGCTAAAAGAAAAAGGCTAATCTGCCTATAATAATAAAAGATACGGTAGAGCGCCAACTCTGGTGCATTCGGGTTTATCTTGCAATCCACGGTCAATCATTCAACACAGAGTTCGCGTGCCCTCTTTCTTTCCAAGTTGGTAGCACGGTGTCATCCATCGCGACACTCAATATGCAGATTCTACGAGTAGATATTATCGTTTGGATAATTTAATGAAGTTTCTATGCTGTGCGAGAGTTATATTATGTTACAGATTTACGTTATTTCTAAGCGTCAAATAACACTATTCTCTACATCACTTTATATGAGTTAAAAGGTTTATCTTTATAGTTTGATTTACTTTTATTATTTTATTCATTAGTTTTCAACTTAGGCTATCCCAGAGCTACCTATATTTGGTATATTTAGTAAACTAATTCAACAATGTTTAGATTACATTTATACGTCACTTTAAAGTTAATCATGGCTTTTATAAAATAAATTTATTTTAAATATTTTATTATATTAAAATATTAATAGAAATGGTTATATAAAAGAAAGGAATGTTGAAGATGGTTAAAAGGATTATGCATTAAAAGAGAAACGGGAAAAAATCCTCGTTTTGAAAGAGAGAAAAGAGAAAAAATCATCCTATGACTCTAAGAAAAGAGAAAAATCTCTTCGTTGTGAAGAATTGGTTATTCGTGATTCAACAAATTGTCAAAATTAGCAAGATAACTTTTGGAAATTCTTTCTGGAACAAACACATACATTTCAAACAGCCAAGTCCAAAAGTGTCATAAATATTGAAAACAATTCAAACAGCCAAGTCCAAAAGTATAATAAATAGAGTAAGCATTGCACAGGCTATAGATGTGGAAAGTGGTGGGGGTGAACCACCTAACTGGGTTGTTACTCATTTAGTATATAATCATAAGATAATAGAGAAAATTGTAAAAAGGGGCATTATTTTCGATGAACATCGTGTCACATTGAAAAATAAAAAATATGACAAGGTGAGCAAAAAATTGAAAGTTCATAATGTAAGGGTTGAAGATAAAAGGATTATTGGTTAACACATGGATATTAATATGTCTAGTATTGACACAATGGAGTTCATGGTGTTGCATTAATCTACTAATGATGAAATTATTCAAAATGTTACCAACATGGTTGCAGAAAATCACATGTTGAAAAGGAAATTAAAAAAGCTACAAGATATTGTGAGTCTTGTTTCTCTAGTAATAACTCTACTAGCAGTATGGTCACCTTCATTGTCAAGTTTTGTTGTTGCAACACCACAAACATTTAACAAGGTTGCGAGTCTTCTTAATGTAGTGAAGGCATATATCATTGAGAACATATGTGAGAGATTAAAAATTATTGATGATGCATGGCAAGAAATTTTCAATTTAATGCATTTACAAGAGAAAATGATGATATTTATGGAATTACTTGATAGTAATCTTGTAGAAGACAAAAATTCTTCACAATGAATTAGATACTTTTAAGTGGTAGCTAGGACTACTCTTTGATTTCAAAAAGCAAAACCAACAGTTATCAGATATTGAATGAGTGAAGCAATTGGAAGATGGATGGCCAGAAAGGGTCACTACACTTGAGAATATTTCTTTTGCTATAGTGACCTATGCAAAAGGAGAGGTAATGCCTGTCTCAGGGATATGGATATTATAAAAGGCTTAGACAATCTGTGCATGTTATTGGAAAATGGAAGTTATAGTTTCCCTTGACAAAGTCTACATTAAAAAAAATGTTGAACGAGTCATGGAATCATAATACATCTTATAGGTTGTTGTGTCATTCAAGGAAGAATAACAACAATTTACGCTACAACAAATCCATTTATAGTTTTCCTTGCACAATTGTGATTCTATTCAACAATTTTGTCTTTTAACACTGTGTTTTGAATATGATCTCGTAAAAATATGAGATGTGGCCACGGTCTTTGAAATTTTATCCTCACTAGAATTCTTACTGAATTTGATTTTGTATCGATGTTATGATATTGTTTTCTTTAAATTTTGAAAAATTGCTTTCAACTTTTCTATTACATTCAGCATTGTATTGTTGCTTTAAATGAAATTAAAATTTTCACAATGGTTTGGCATTTTAGACATATATCTCTTAATAATAGAATATTGACACAACTTATTTAGACCTGTACAAATATTATTTTGTGAAGTAATTAATTAATTATGTTTTTTACACACCCTTTCTGCCTATAGTGAAATAACTCTCAGTATTGGAGTTCTGAACCTATTGAGCTTCATTTGATAATTATGTGTTATTTAGTTCCTTTTATAGAGCTCTCATTGTGCGGAGGTTACAGTGAAAAGTTTCATTATGCAAAGCAAGTTTCTTTCGCACAATGAAATCTCTACACAAAGAAATATCATATGGCCATGGTCATTGACATTTTATTTTGAAAGAAATATTACTGAATTTGATTCTGCATCAATATTATGATAGCGTTTTCTAAAAATTTCCAAAAATATGCTTTCAAATTTTTTATTATATTCAGTGTTGTGTTGTCACTTTAAACGAAATTAAACATTTGATAATGATTTTGCATCTTAGATATATGTCTCTTAATAATAGAATACATGCAAAATATCTTCATACCTAGATAGATATCATTCCACAGAATAATGAATCAATTATGTTTCTTACACACCGTTTTTACCTATAGCGAAATAACTCTTGATATTAAATTTATGATCTTGTTGAGCTTCATTCGTTAATTTTATGTTATTTAGTTTTGTGTACAAATCTCTCATTGTGCGAAGGCTACAATGAAAATTTTCATTTTTGATAAGAAGTTTCTTCCACACAGTGAAAACTCCACACAAGAAATACCGTACTTAAAAACCTGTAAACCCAAAAAGCTTAGATATAAATTAAATTAAATTGGTTATAATGCTATTGAGAAAATTTGTTTTTAATGCCTATGTCTTGAATCTAGACAAGCTTTGAACTAGTTTCTATTTACAAATTGAACTACAAGAACTATTTTCCATTCAAAACTACTTGATTGTATTGATTTTATGATAACGTTCTTTATGATAATGTTGTGCGAAGGGAGGAGCATTCATTTTCTGCCAAAGATGCAGAACATAGAAAAAGTTTTGTGGAAGTGGAAGAAGATTTGTGAAGGTGGCTTCCATTGTGCATGTGTGGAGGAAACAATAACAACAAATTACAAATGAGAAAAGCATTGCGAGTAAGAATGAAAAGAAGATTTAATAATGAATAAATGACAAAATGAATAATTTGTGAAAAGAAATCTATGCAAAAGTGAAATAATATTCTTGAATAAGGACGAAATGTGGAGCCATGCTAATGATCAAATGCAAAAAAAACTGCCTTGATCAATTAATTAGTAGTAAAGGCAGGGACTATGCTGCATCACAGCTATTCTCCTTGTTTCTATTAAAATGTCACAATAATCTCTTAATTTATGAATCTCAAAAGAAACTCTTGGATCAATATGAGTCTTTTAATTTTTTAGTCTCCAAATTTTGCAATGTGACATACTATTCAAAGAAAACTATAATACCACCTTTAAACATAATATCCATTACTCTTGACATGTATAAACGAATATTAAATTAAAAGTAATCATATTTTTACTACTAATTTGTGGTCATATGACATTATTTTATAGAGAGTCTATGATAATGTTAACTATTGAAGTCTCACTTTATTCAATAAAATCACCATTGACGTTAACTATATGATTGGTTCGACATGTCATTATGTGATATATTCGTTAATTTAACCTCCTATTTTATGGTCTTAAAACTTGACATGTTTTACTGCATTTATCTCAACCATATTGTCAACTTCATCATATTATTATCTCATTCTTGAAGAATATTATAAATATTTATATCCATTGATAAAAAACACAGTGTGACATAAACATTGAGGAATGCATAATTCGACATTAATAAGAAAAAAAGAACATCACAATCCAACAACATCATTGGGAATCACAATTAACATAACTCTTCCAGAATTTCTCAATACAAGAAAACCCTTTATGAAAATTGAAATGTGGCACTACCATTAAAGAGTATAGAAATTGGAAATAAGTCAACCCACATTATCATTGCAATGTAACATAATCATAATCAATCACGGTCAACAATAGTGATTTGGGAAATAATGGTCAACCATTCAATCATGGCTATCCATGGTCTTCCTCTACACCCATTTTTTTTTTATATAGGCCCTATGACATAACCCAATCCTTCATGAATGTCGCAATGTGATATACCCATTAAGAAACCAAACATTTCCTTATAAGTTGACCAACATGAATATGTAAATGCATAATGACCATTTAGGAACATCTCACTTTAACATTACTCTTAAGGAATTTCCTTATTTGATGAGACCTTGAATGAACATAGTTATATGACATAACATTTCAAATTGATGCAATCCAGCATATCTCTTCATTAATGTCACAATGTGATGAATGTAGCCCTATGTGATAATATTGTGAACAAATATTGATGTCACATTTTGAGGAACATTACCCATCATTGCAACATGTTGAACAAAACTGAAAGTGTCACATTTGAATATAACCCTTGATGAACATCATAATGTAATGAAATTCAATTATGATAAACATCGCACATCCAAAAATCCCCTTGACAAACATCACAATATGACACAACCTGACATATCCTTTCATAAAAACATAATGTGATCAACATAGTACTACAATGCAATTTGATGAACATATTTCAATGTCATAAGGTTACACATATATCTCAATGTTGAAACATGAAAAATAATACCCTACATTGAAATCTAGCATAACCCTTGATGAGCATAAATTATGATGAAATTTGACCATACTTGAACATAGCATACCATATCCATAGGGAACCATGGCCAACTAAATACAACCATGGTTTGCTCTAGTTAGCCATGGTAACATTGTACATGAAATAACAATTAAGGAACATTAAAATCCACTTAACACTTCAAGAACACCAAATTACAACATAACCCTTAAAAAATATTATTGTTGACATAAGTCCAACAAGATGGATGAAAATTTGTTACAAAATCATTATGTGATTTGGTGATCAAATTTTAGCTCAAAAATGCAAGTGCCTATAATGTTTCAAAACTAGAATCAAGTTGAAGTGTTCGTCATTCTGAATTAGACGACACTCATTTCACCTCAATCTGATATAGTATGCTTAAGTTATCACATTTTGATCATTTGGCTCAACAGTGAAAAAAATTAGTAGCTTTCTTGACTAGGTAACTGACTAGGTTGCCATATTACTGACATTATCTTTTTGACTGTGCAGGTATGAGCCAATGGATATGCCAAGTGGCAGGCTTTTACTAAGAAAGTTGGTTGGTTCTCATTGGTCTATTTGTTTGTGGTAGCTAATGAGGGTGTGCCACATGGCACTCCGTGGCTGGGTAAAATTTTGGTATGGGTCACAAAACCTCAACAAAGTTCAAACACTCGACGTGTCATCTAAAAATCGGGCACCTTTCCATTACTCCACGGGGGTGGTTCTTAAACCATAAGAGATTTCACTCTATCTAAGGTTTATGTGGCACATATATATGGAGGAGGGGTCAGGCGGTTAGTCCCAACCCCTGGTCACCTACTCGCCATACAAACAAACCCTAGGCACAATGTTTGGGAGCTTGGGACTGTGGCTTGGCCCTTAGTCATAGACCTTCACATAAAACCATGGGCGAGACCTAAGGAGTATACATCCATTGAAATAGGGGCTTGGGACAACCCTAGCCTTAGTTATATGGTGCCTACACAAAACCACAGAACAACCAAGAAGGAGCTCAGTGAAGATAAGCTCCAGGCTCTGGTAGTATGGCACCTATAGGACCCCAGTGAAAGATGGCAAGGGGCCTTCAATAGAGAGGGTGGGAAGTTGGCTCATTCGTTAGCCCCATGGGCATAACATAACGAAAAACCTGAAATTTTGGCACCTAGGCCAATGGGGGCAGATGGTTAGCCCTAGACCTCAGGCTTATGGCACCCCATGTGGCAAGACTATTCCATATTAGGAGTTATTGTTTGAATTAAATGTTCAACAAATTGCACCATTGGTGGGTGAATTTGTTGTCTTTTCAATAGAAAATAGGGTGAAATTGTAGCGTTGTTAGACTTTTTATCCATTTTGTAGGACGGATAATAAGAGGAGGAGTTTCTAGAGGTTGTTGGAGCCATAAGTTGTGGAGTTTTTGGCCTTTTGGAGCTCAATAAGGGTCCAGATAGGGGTTTTGGACATTCTGGATCCAATGGTGACCTTTATTTACTGATTAGGGCACATCTCCAAAGACATTTTGCAAGTTCAAGTCCATGGGTGTATGGATAAATCAATGTTTTGGAGCAGTTCTTGAAGGTGTTTGAGCACAGAGAATGCCTTGTAGGGGTTTTATTACCTTCATAATTTTATTGGAACAACTATGGCTTGTAGGTTTAAACTCATTTTTCCTTTTCTCACTATGTCTTGTTGAGGAAATATTTGTTTTTGTGCCTAAATATGGAATTGAATTACTTATATTGTCATGCACACTCATTTTTCCGATAGAGTACTGGGTCTTTGTAGGAGACACCTTTTAGTGTTGTTGGTTTGATGACTGACTATAGGTTGTCATGTTGTTTATAGAGAGAGTTCTTTGTAGGACAATGTTTCCTTGAAGGGGAAACTTACCACGTCTTTTATCATCAAATTATAGGTACTCCTTTTCACTGAATATATGGATTAGTCTAGCTATGTTGCCAGGCTTGGAGATGTAACTCAGGAGGGGTGAACTTCATCATCAAATTATTTTTTGTTGCTCTTCATGAAGGATTTTATGAGTTAAATGATGAGTTTTTTCTTATGCTTTAAGTTTACATGAAAAAATAACTCGTAGTCCTTGAAGAGACCTTTGAAAACTTCATAAGACCCATTTTTCTTGCAAAGTGCCAAAGAATGATCACTTTTTAGGAAGGAGAACCTCTCCAATTTCAAATGATTATGGAACATCATAAATGTAACATGAGCATATATGAATGTTATATGACATAAATATTTAGGAACCTAACAATTCCATGTGAGTTGAACATGATGAATCATGACCATCCATATAAGTCACTTTGAAACATATTCCAAGTGAGGAATGTTTCAAGGTAACAAAACCCTTAATGAACACTACAATATTATTTAACCACTCAGAAATGATTTAATTCAACATACCACATTGAAGATGAATGTTAACATCCAACATCCAAGATAACCCTTTGTTACATGTTATTTTGTCACCATTAGGAAAATGACTACAAATATAGATCTCTCACTATCTAATGAACTCTTGCAAGCAATCCCCTACCATGTTGGAAGCAAAACCATTCTGAGAAAAACAAGAATCCCAAATTACATTGCTTAAAAAAATAATTTCAAGCATTGTCACACTTTTCCTAGCAATTATCTATACAAATGTGGTTCTAATCATTGTATCCTACACAATCTTGTGCTATGTCTTCCATTAAAAAGTGAAATGACCTTTTAACATAGCAAAAAATAAAAAGAAATTTATAGAAGCTTTATTGGGGAATATTATACCAACAGGAAGGACTCGAGTCCCTACCTATTTCAAAGGCTCAATGAACCTTTGACATATCATGTGTGTTCATGGTATACTAAAGAGTACCCATAATTTGACTACATATTATAAAATACCGCTTAAAATCACACTATTTAACCCCTTACTGTTATGAACCCAATACACCTCCCTGATTTAAAATACCCCTACTTTCACTAGATATTGTAGGTATCCATTTGTTTTGATCACATTTTTTATGCACCTTTATATCTTTTTCAGTAACTTTGGGCTCCAATTTTTATACCTGATAATATAAAATCCCTTTACCCCTTATTGTATGCTCAATATATTATGTCGTTTTTTCCTAAATATATATCGCCCAGTATGAATGCATGTGGTATGGTATTTCTCCCCAAGTGAAGCCCGCATGACCTATTTGGGCCTCATCCCATTGTTCATGAATATATTCCCTCTCATTATGTAACCCTAATCCCCATTGTTGTGGATCCAATCCTTAAAAAGAGGATCTCTAACCCTCTCTTTTTGTCCTATAGATTCACTACATACAATAGGTGAGAAGGTTGACCTTTGATGTAAAATTATGTTGTCAATTTGAGGATGGAAGCTTGTCACTTAAGGGAGGATTGCAAACTATTGGAAGGAGATTTTCCAACATCAAGGCTAGGTTATATCTCCCCCTTTCATTCAATTATCATACAAAAGAGTATTTCTTTGTTAGTATATTATCCATTGGATATGATATATTGTAAGATTACTTACATTGTCCATTGGTTATGATATTAGTTACTAGTCTCCTTGATCACTAGTATAGGTTGTATTGAACCATTTATATATCGCATGCTTTTGATCCTTTGTTTGTTATTGTGTTTGTAGGCATGGATTCTGAACATTGGTTATTTGTATCAAACCATAGTGAGGATCTTCATCAGGCATTTCGTTTGAAAGGTATGGATTTCATACTCCATTATTCCTACTTATGATTCAATAGAAATGGACCTAGGGAATATTTACTATTTTTTTGTTTGTTACTAGATTTAGTGATTGAGTTTAGGGATATCTGGTCTGTTCGCAAGAAGAGATTTGTCTGCCTAACAAATTGGCAACCATATTGAAGAACATTTTTGTTCTTTTATACGCCTTCATTTCTTCTATGATTGTATTCCACTACCTTCATTGATTGTATTTAAATTTGAATGCTTAAAAAGTATTTTTTTATTTGTGGCTACATTGTTTTTTCTCAGGTGTCGTACTCTGCCATTTAACAACAAAGTGATAATTTCCCAATTTACTATTAGCAATAGTATGACACCATAGTGGTATTAATAGCTTACCTATAACGCATTTCTAAAATTTGAAAAAAATGGGGTTTTTTCCATTCGGGTCTGAAAAGTTTTGCTTCTTATGATTTATTGGGTCTATTTATATAAGGAAAAAGGCATTTGTATTTTCATTTGATTTTTTGGATCATCATTTTGAAAAATTACATATCTTTCCAAACTAGGTTTTATAGTTTGATTTGTTGATTTATCAAAATAAATGTTGGCTATTGCTGGGCTAGTGTGAGTCTATCTATCTTCTCTAAATAAAATAGATTAAATATTTGTGTATAACTACTTGCAAAGCATCGTTAGCGTAGGAGAAAAGTTAGATTTTTTCAAAGTGATCACTTTTAATTCACAATTGGTTTTTTTTATTGAATTGAAAAGAATAATGATTATTTTTTTTTATAAAACAACATAGAATTTTATTACAGTGATTTGATATTCATCACATCAATTTGAAATTAGTATTTTTAAGAGTTTGTTGGTTTAACCTGTAGCATTTTGAAGTTTATGTTTTTTGTGATTGAAAAGAGCTTTTCGTAATTATTGTGCTATTTGGTAAATTGAAATATGAAAGTGAAATTTCTACATTTGGTGAAACGAAATATGGTGAAAGTTGCATTCTGGGATTTTGTTGGAATGTCAAAAGAACTTTCTCCTTCTCATAGAGATAATTTCATAAAATTAAAGAATTCATTTTAGCATACATGCGGCATTAGATTGGAGTTGAAATATTTATATCATTTACATCATATCATATCAAATACACTTTAATGAAAAGAGGAACTTTCAAATCAAACATTAGTGTGTTGGTAGGTAAGAAGACATGTTCTAGCATCTATAAACATAGGAGTTGTCATTAATTTTTTGTGTTACATTCTGGAGGTAGTCGGTATTCCACGTACATAAGTATATAGGATCATTCTCCATACACTTGGTTATATCAGATGGCACTCCATGTATGAAAATTATATTAGAATGCTTCCTATTGTTTAGGATGCACTAGGAAATACTAATAGAGGCGGAGCTTCCACGTACTCTTAGGTATATGAGAAGATCATCTCTTGGTTGCATACCATGATTAGGTAACCAAGTTGGCTACCTTGTCATCTATGATACACCAAACACAACATTCAAGTATATTTCCTACACATACTAGAAATGGTATTCCATATTTGCCAAGGCCTTGGTAATCATTTCATACCTAGTTACCCTTTTATTTGATTTTGGTTATTTATTTGGTTGATTAACATTTGGAACAAATATTTCATAAAATTCACCGTGGAATAATTACCAAGACATTCACGTAGAATGCAGGGTTTACCCCCTAAATACACACTTGGTCAATTAGAAAAAATCAAAGAAGATAAATTAAAAGTGGCATAATCTGGAACGCCAAACCAACTTGAAACATATGGTGTTGGAGAACTTGAAACGACAGAATCTGAAGTAACTCAACAACAAAGGATAGCATTATAGATAGTTCAATATGAACCTGAAGTTACTGAATGTAAATATTAAGCCTGTACAAAAATTACCTGCAAACAAATTCTTATAGAAAAAAGTAAATATACAATGGAGAGAAACACAAAACAAATACACAGATATTTCCCCTAGATCCAAAAACCGGGACTTACATACTGGTTATTCGTTATATTTATTCCAATGTTACAAGACACATATATACATGTTGAATCATTCATAAAACCCAAACCATTAACCCTGGATTAGAACACAGCCGTAGTTTGCTTGACCTGATCTACAAAATACCATGGGTAGAAAACCATCATGCCCAAAACCATGTGAAAAAACCATGCACATAACCATACGTAGGTCCACCCACCTAATATAGGGTCCAAAAAAACATTCCCATGGAACTTCCCCAACGCAACGAACAAAGGAGACTATTGCCCCCCATATAACCCCCTTGTAACCTGATATCATTCAGTGTGAATCCAAGATCAACAAGAATTTACAAACAAAATTTATCAAATGAAATGTTGAGGAACCTGAATCTGAGATTTTTGAACTCGAGTTAGATTTAGTTATGATAGCTCTTACCCCTCTATTGGTTTCATCCAAAAGAACTATTGTTACAACTTGTCTACCTCCCGGTCTTTTAAGCATTGAAGCTATTACTGAAGGAAAAGAGGAAACTATTTAATATCCTCTTCTTACTACTGGTGATCCATTCATTGTTCAATCTCTTCCTTTTAAACCTTTTCGCTAGATCCTTGGCATTCAACTCCATTAAACTTTTTAGGTCAAGGTATTCCGCATTTACACACTCATTTTGATTTTACACCTAGGTGAATCATGTCAGAAGATTCTCCTATAAGTAAAACCTTGTCTTTTCAAATGAGTAGACCACCTAGACAACCTGTCGTGACTTCTATGTTTACAAGATCTCTGGAGTCATTCCTATATGGTGGACCTTTGGTTCGTGCAAGGTATCAATCACTCAATGTAATTTTTTCAGGAGTCACTCCGTCTTCTAAACTTTCTACTTTCTTTTCTGGAAACTCATATGGTTTATCTACTACGAATGTAGCAATTACTCCTTAGAGGATGACTTCCATGCCTAAAAAACCTTTGGCATCAAATTAATACATTCATATGTTATCTGACAACACAGGTATTCCTCAAATGACTTCGACTAGGATTTACTATCAAGCTATGGGTAAAACATCCTATGTTCTTCCTGGATGAATTTATTTCCCATTTATAGTACTGTCTATTATTGGAACATATACAAAACCTAGTCAGATACCCCATATCAGTCCAAGTAAATATGTTATATCTCAACCATTGATTAGTGCTCCATTTCCAAGAATGGGGGGTACTATTTGGAATACTCCTTATGTTCAACAACTTGTTCAAGCTACTCCACAAGTGCTTGTCTATCAACTTGTCCAAGTTATTGGATAAGCTATATCACAAACACTTGTCTAACAACTTTTCCATGGTATTCCTCAAACATCTATTCAACCTACTTTGTAAATAATTATTCAATTATCGATTCCATGTACACATCGAACACCTACGCAATCTATGCCACATATTACTATGAAAGGAATGCCTCAGATATCAGTTCAACAACTTACAGAGACCATGCATGAAGTGTCTTGTTATAAAACTGGTGAAACTATACCTCAATATTTTATTAGTCCAACTTTCTAGTCTATGGCACATACACTTATTGGCCAACCTAGTGTAGGAACAATTCAAACATCGTATCCAAGTCGACCTTACCCCTGCCAACCTTTTCAAGGTCATCCTTACCTAGGTCAACCTTTTCAAGGACAACTTTATGCGAGTCAAATGGTACAAGGTCAATCGTATCAGGGTAATCCTTTTCAAAGTCAACCATATCTTAGCAAATCTTTTGAAGTATTTCCATTTTAAACTCAACCTGGTATGACTTTCCCTCGTTATCCTAGATGAATGAAAATTCCAAATGCACAAGCTATTCCAAGATATCCTATATATCATCCTCTAGGGGTTGGACTAAATCCTCAAAGGTATTTCTATTCTCAGCGAGACTTTAACCGCAAGTTACCTTTCATTGCGACGTTAGATTTACGATATCTATCTAGGCTCATAAACGACTAAATTTATCATTTCCTTTTTGCTTGACGATTCATGTTAATTACCAAGTGACATCCGAAATTTGATGGTAAGCCTAGAGAGGATCCACCAAATCATGTAATGACTTATCACCTATGGTGTTCTTCAAATTCATTAAATTATGATTCCATTAGGTTATGGCTTTTACAACGAAATTTATCAAGTCCAACAAAAAAAATGGTACATTGAGTTACCACATGTCTATTTCTACAATTTCAACTCCTTAGCAAATGCATTTTTAACACATTTTCAGTTACCTATTTGATGTTACACTGATACTGAGATTTTGAATTCATTAAAATAATCTGATTCCATTGATATATTGGATCATATATATAAGTGGAGACTTTGATGTCGTTTAGCCAAAGTTTACATTCTAGATCAATTGTTAGCTTAAAATGTTTGTTAAATCTTTACTTCCTAGTATAACATAAGGTGTTGCTAAGGGAGGAGTTGTTAGGGAAGAGAAAGTTATTTCTCATGCCAAATACTTAGACCTTGTTTATTCACAATCCAACACCTTGTACAAGAAGATTCCAAATGCACCTCACGCATCCAACAAGACTCAACCAAATCCATCTCCTAAAGGATCTCACACCTTTGATGGTGTAATTGGTTCTATTAGCCAACATTGAAAGAGTAAACAATATAAGAATAATTATAAAACTAGTCCTACTATGGCTACACAAAATTCACCCAATGAAAATACTACTCTTGAAATTACTTCTGAGGTTAACACAACATAATCATCTACTAGTAAGCCACAACAACCTAGAAGTTAGAGAAAGGGCAAAGGAAAATCAAAGCAAAACAACCCTCAAAAGGAAAAACCAACAAAACATGAACATTTTGAAGAGGGAAGGAAACCTCAATATCCTTGTTTGATTTGTAATGATGGCCATTATACTAAGGAATGATCACATCGTGCATAGGTTAATAAATTTCTCAAGGTCCCTCATCACTTGTTGTCATAAATATCCTTTTCCTTCTCAGGATTGTAAAATAGTTGCTCACAATTCGTCTACCTCATCCACATCTGCAAATATCACGATGATCTCCTCTCAAATTTTGGTAGAAAAAGGTCTAAAGAGTATGGATCTAAAACTAATTTGAATGAAAATGATACCAATCAACCTTCCACATAGTTTCCACCTCCTTCTGAAACTTTATAGATTGACAAATCAACTTAGGACATATTAATTTGTCCTCCTCCTAAAGGTGTTATTTGAAAGTCATCTTTTAATCGACATGCTAGAGTGGCTTAAAATTATAACATTGTTGAATACCTGGCTCAATCTCCTTCAGCAATGTCGGCTCTCAAATTGCTTTAAACATGTCCAACAAAATGAAAATTACTATTGTTATCCATTGGTGCAATCAATCCCCATGATTCTAACCTCATATTATTTGATCTAGAAAGTCATATACCTAGATTCTCCCATCAATTGGAATTTCAAATTTTGGTTTTTGTTAAAACCAAAATATGTTTTCGTACAATAATTGATGACGGAGCTTCTACTTGTATTATGTCTATTTCTTGTTGGAAAGCTTTGAGCTCTGCCACAATCAATCAATTTACTACCACTCTCAAATAATTTGATGGAAGAGTATTTCAACCTTATGGAATGCTAAATGATCTGCGAGTAGAGTTAGAGGGTGAAATAGTTTCTATTGAAGTAGAAGTTGTTGATTCTCAACTTGATTACAATCTTTTACTAGGTTCAAGTTGGAATTATTGAACATTGGCATTGGTCTCCTCACATTTTCGATTAATATTTTTCTCGTGTCAAGGGAGGATATTTGAATTAGACCAACTAGATTTTTACACTTCTAATCCAAATTCCACTGCTAGTGTACCCTTTATGGGGAAAACAACTAGTTCTTATGAGAATATTGGAATTGGTTTGCTTAAGGATTCATAATTGATGGGAAATTTCACGCTCTCTCCACCCAACACTCTTTTTACTCTAGTCTAGTTCAATATGATTTCATCAATCAATCCAGAGTCATATGATCCCTAAATCATGCCTACACAATTGGAATTGACCACTTACAAAAATCAAATGCCTCTAATCCCATTGGAACTAGCTTATTAGTTTTTTCAATCATTTTTAGAACTGCTTCTTAATGAAATTGGTCTAGTGAATGAGATCATTGATGAGTATTCTCAATCATATTGGTTGGAACCTATTTCTTTCTCTGACCCTTTCGATAACATGTTTCCAATAGAAAAGAGTATAATGGAGGTTATGATTTTAGATGAAATGCCTTGGGTTGATTATAATCATCATTCCTCTTTTCTTCCCAACCTTGAAAAGATTGAGATCACCCTGAGTTCCCTATATCGATTTTTAAACCTAAATTTGGAAAGGAAACAAAATATTTACGTTGATTCATTCTGAATTATGCAGATCGAACTAAAAGTTTCACTCAGATTTTGAAAAAGGGCATCCCTTTCATTTGGGATGAAACTACACAAAATACTTTTGATGCACTTGAACACATGTTGACTCACATACCTTTATTGCGTGCAACTGATTATTACTGCAATTAGTTGTATCAAACATTACCATCAATATGATATTAGTCCAAGAGGATGAATTAAATAATGAACATGTTGTTACTACTTGTGTAGGAATCTTAGCAATTCTAAAATAAAATATGCACGTGGAGAAATTGGCTCTGTCAGGTGTACAAGTTATCCAAATATTTTGTCAATATATTCTATTGTGCAAAATAACAATGGTTTCAAATTGTAGCCCCATGGTTTATATTATTACCAGAAAATTGATAGGGGGAAATATTCCAAATGGATTGTTATCCTATAGGAATTTGACTTAGAATTTGCTAAATCCAAGTAAAATAAATCACTAGTGTTTGCTGATCTTATTTGAGATGAATCTCTCTTTCTTATCAGTACAATAGATCCTTGATGTGGAGATATTATTGTGTATCTAGAGACTCAAACTTTTTGCCTATCTTAAACTCACTATCGTCACATTCAACACCAACCCCAGACATACAATATTATTGGCGATACACTTTATTGTCATGGTGTTGATTCAATTTCCTAATGATGTTTAACACATGGCGAAGCTGAAAAAGCTTTGAATCATTGTCACTTTGGAGGATGTGGCATTCATATTTCAGGGTTTTCCACTACTCAAGTAATCCTGTGCACTGGATATTTATGGCCTTCTATGTTCAAAGATTGCATTGTTGTAGTCCAAAAATGTCAAAATTTTCAAACATATCATCGTAAAATGTGTTCACCTCCTACTCCTCTTCACCCAATAATTGTTTTTGGTCCCTTTCCAAAATAGGGCATCTATTTTATTACATGTAACCCTTACTCGACTAGGGGGCAGGGATATATTATCCTAATTGTGGATTATTTGATGAAATGGATCGAGTTGATGCCTACAATTAGGGATCACGATAAAACCATTTCTTTGTCCCTATTCAATCATGTGATTTCTTGGTTCAGTGTCCCACAGGCCATCATCACTAACCATGCAAGCCATTTTTGAAACTTTATGATGACTGAACTTACCGCAAAGTTGGGCTTATGTCATGATAGCTCGAATCCCCATTACTTGTAGGCCAATGGCAAGGAAGATGTCGTGAATAAAATTTTGACCACTATGATTCAATGGATGATAGGGATGCATAAGAAAAATTGGCATCTAATTATTTTCTCAGCATTGTGGGCATATTGCACCTCAACAAAATCTACAACCAGATTTACACCTTTTTAGTTAGTTTATAGTCTAGAAGTATTGTCACCTATTGAATGCATAATTCCCACTAAATCTAGTAATCAAACTACTTCTTACTAATTTTGTAGAGGAGGAACGTTTTCTATACTTGACACGTCTAGATGAAACTCGTTGTGATGTCACATTCGCTAGCAAGGTTCATAAGAAACGTGTTAAAGGAAATTTTGACCAAAATGTAAATCCTCATATGCATTCAAAAGGTGACTGGGTCTTGGTCTATGATCAAGAACATGACAAGTTAGGAGCTAGCAAGTTCAAACCTATTTGGTAGTGTCCCTATATTATAAAACTTGCACTTGCAAAAGGTGCTTATGGGTTAGTTAACTATGATGAGATTCTTTTGTCTAAGCCTAGGAATGAGCTTGAATTGAAAAAGTATTATTCTTTGGTTACTACATGACTACATTTTATATTGTTGTATCATATTTTACATGTGTGGAAATTTTATTTCTTTTTTACAAAATATTATTTCTCATTCTTATCTTGTGTTACACTTGATTTGCAAATGTTGATTCTCTCCCAAACTTACGTTGGCTATGTTGATGGTGCTAGTCGTAGTACTCTTAATATTTCTTTTATTATTGGGTCATCTCTTCACCCACCAATGAGTTAGTGTGTTTTCATGGGGTATGCATTGGTCACATTACGAACAATATTTCATAATACAATGCCATAATTGAACTATTATCTTATTGCATTTCATTTGGTATTCGTCATTTAATCAATAGATTAGATTCTCAAATCATAATATTACACTTTAGTCATGTTTATTTAGTTATAAGCTATTTAATGTTAAGGATGTTTGTACGGGTCCATCTCTTGGAAAGAGAATTGTATTACATTGAATACCAACACATTCCAAGACAGTTAAAAACATTAACTAATGTATTGGAAAATTACGTGATAAATTGACATTTAAAACACATGTAAAAATAAACAATAGTCATTCAAACATTGTATAAAATAAGATGAGTAAATAGAAGTAGTCTCCATAGATTATAATGTATGTAAAAAGTTTTTTGTTTTTACAAAAATGAATTCCAAAACATATGAAAACCATTTGCCTTTATTATACATATATATGTTTATATACCAAAAAGAAAAAATATAGTTCCGTGCCTAGAAGCTAAGCATGGCGCTCATGATAGCAGATGATAAGACGAGCCACTTATCATAAAATATGACTGATATTCCCAAGTACACCTATTGTATACCTATGATAATGGGGAGGAAGGTCATAAATCTTGATGTTTGGGATATCCAAAGTCAACATCTCTAGGTTCCCCTCAATCCCAGCTAAAGTCTTCACTACAACATGAACCTGATCAATAGGAACTCATTGTACACCACGTGTAGTTGTTCGTAACATCATTTCTAGTTTGATTGGTCCCATATCTGCATAATATTTACAAGTTAAGTTTTAGCTCAAATTTAGAAACATAACAAAAAAATCTTGAAACGTAAAAAACAACCAAAGTGAGATTTTTACCCATGTCACCCCATTTCATTCCATCAAGAAGAGGGATATCTAGATCGCCTCTAAAATCTACACCTATATATGCAAAATCCTCAATCGTGAGGAGTTTTTGGCCCAACCCTCTGAAAAATGTAGGGGTCAATCTAATCACTGAGCCATCACCTTCCTACTGAGCCAGGAACAAAACCCATTGTAGAATACGAGGATCTCTTAGACCCATCATATCCATGGAAACCCATGGGCATAGTATGGGGATGCTGTCCAAGTAAAATGATACTACAACCAAACCATATCCAATGTGCTTCATTCATATTGTCTTTTCTCTAGTAATTTGTTCTTTTGATTGGCTAGAATCCCTTTGCACCAATTGAATACGGAAGGTTGCATGACCTCTAAGGAAATTTTCGTTTGCGCTTTTGTAGCTACGTGAAATGTTGCATTTCTGCATAAGCGATAAATAGTGAATCAGATGCTCCTGATTAGAAGTTCTCTTATGTCCTTAATTTCAATTCTTCCAGTTCTTATTTGGGATCCATGATTACAATACTTTCTTAGGTAAAAATATTTTGGCTCACCTCTTTCCCGAGGGCTAAATAGTGAAATATTGCTTCCTTATCATGATTAGTGTTATCACCAATTTCAAAACATTCTTCATAGAGCTCTCACTAACCATATCAACAAATCTGTTTGCGCCCTCATGCCTGGAATCAAGAATTTTTTGGCTAAACCACAATCCTTGAGTGTTTGCATTGTTGTTGGATCATTGACTACCTCAACATCTTGGGATTCATCTTATATCTCTCTCCATTGCATTTTGACAAGAAAACATTTTGCAATGAATGAGAAAAATGTGTTAGATAACAAGTATCAAATGACTGGGAGAAATTGTTGAGCATTTTAATATTTTTTTAGATGACCTTGCTACCGTGCACACATTTCATTAAGATATAGAGTGAATTTTCACACCTTTTCCCAAGGAAAAGTGTTCAAGTCGTACTTTCCCATATTGTGAGCATAGGGCTTACACACTTCTTGATACAGAAGAAGGGTGCTAGCTTGAAAGCACATTGTTTGGTTTTAAAAGACTCAAAAAACTAAAGAATGACCTTCAAAATGAAAAATAAAAACCCTGAATGTGAAGAACATGGAAATTTGTCTCACCTAAAGAAGACGGTACTCGAAATGTCCACCATATTGATCATAATTAGCTCCTGCATATTTGGAAGAAAATGCACACTCAAGAGCTCTGAAATGGTAAAAACAAAATGGTGAAATTTTATTTACTTTTTGACTTTTTATGAGAAAATTAGGTCTATAAAAATAATATTTTTTGCCTATAGATTTAAAATTTCAAATATTTAAATATTTTTCACTATTTTTGACCAATTATTATGATTTTGAGACTAGGTGTGCAAATTACAGGCTTATTTTTTCAAAATTAATCATTTTGGAAACAAGTGTATTTTTATCAATTTTTTAGACTCTTTAAACTTACAAAAAAGCGAAACCTTGGATTGATCTTTAAAATATTTTTTGGCTCTTGAAACATGAAAAGGTTATTAAGTACACTTGTTTCTGTCGAACTCGTAAAAGTAAATGAAAATACATCTACCTGGTATAATTTTACCCCTTTTACGGACCAACAAGACTAGTTACGAAAAAGGTATACTTTAGTGGATCATTGCTAAAATAAATCTCCCCTACATTATTTTACCATTTTTTTTAGCTTAAAAGACTAAATTTATGAAAAAGGTACATTTTGGGGTTTACTTAATTCTTTCTCCTAACTCCCCAAACATGAAAAACATTGAGCTTTACTTTCTTTGGGATCTCAAAAACTTTAGATCGAAATAAGTGCATGTGCTTTCTTTTGTCCTCTTTTTCAACTCTTAAATATGAAAAGGAGTCAAGTTACACCTATATTGGAGTCATAAAATTAAAAAACATAGGACTTGTCAATCATAATGAGAACGAACCACTCCTTCCTAGGGTTAATTAAAAATACTCCAAAGGACTCGTATGAAGGATGAGCTTACATGAATACCATATGTTATCCTCCTAAAGTTTATGTAAAATTAAAGAGGTACTTTTCAGTGATAGTGGGGGGAATGGGAAAGAAACATTTATTTTTTTATTGTGAAAAGGAAGTATCTTGCTCTTGAACATGACACTCCACCACTCTTGTGTCTGGTTTGGGAAATCCATTTTCCTCTCACCTGATCATACCTCATTGAAAGTATTTAGAATGGTTCTTGATTTTCTTTTTTGAGTTAAATGTTTTCAAGTCAAAATTTCATGTCACCAATATGTTCAAGATAAGTCGAACTTCATTCAAAATTACCTTGTAAATCATAGCCTTCAATCACGTTGTCCATCCATGAGTCAATCCTGAATCATTCCAAAAATTTTCTTCAAAACTTGACATGAGTTTCATATCGTAGGCCCTCTTCGGTGGATCGCTTCCTCTAAACTTCAGCTCACTATCTAGGAAGTTGATCTAGAAACTTTCTTTAGTACCTTGGAGCCTATATATCTCAATGGCAGGTTTCTAACTTTCGATTACATATTTTCATTATTGACCTTCGATCGAATGATTCTATGGGTGGTCGAATTGAGGATATTTATTCACACCTCGTAGATTATACTAGAGTGCCTTGATAACCACATTCATTATTGGTGATTTCTCTCGCACCTATTAACAATCAACATCATTGGTTAATAATCAGGTGGTTTCTACCATGTTTGAATTTGGAACATTCACTGACATGGTTAGATTCATGCTATGGATCGATACCGATGAATACCAAGACCCTTGATCTAGTTTCATCCATCCAGGCTCAGTGGAGTTTTTAAATATTCATGATTGTAAATATAGATCCATATTTGATGGTTGCATTCACTCTAAGTGTATTAGTAACATGGATCTTTGTACATTTCCATACTTTTTCTTCGATATAATTGTACCCAGAGTATGGGAATGCCTACCTTCATAATGACTATATGAAGATATTGTATTGTAATCCTTAATTTTTTGTTTCATATCTCTAATGAGTTGGATTGTAATCCAAAACTTTGCATGATAAAGCGCTTTAGTCCACAAACACCTTTTATGACTTTGCACTTTAGGGGGGAAATATATTACATGTCATTTTGTCACCATTAGGAAAATTACCGCAAATTTGGATCTCTCACTATCTAATGAAATCTTTCAAGCAATCCCATGCAATGTTTGAAGTAAAACCATTGTGAAAAAAACAACGATCATGAATTACATTGCTTAAAAAACTACTTTCAAGCATTGTCGTAATTTTCCTAGAAATTATTTATGCAAATGAAGTTCTAATTATTGTAGCTTGTGCAATCTCTCACTCTATCTTTCATTAAAAAGTGAAACAACCTTTTAATCTAGGTAAAAATAAAAAGAAATTTTTGTAATATTTGTTGGGGAATATTATACCAACAAGAAGGACTCGAGTCTCTACCTATTTGGGCCTTATCCTATGGTTCATGAATCTAATCCCTCTTATTATGAAACCCTAATCCCCATATTTGTGGATTTTATACTTAAAAAGAGGGTGTCTAACCCTCTCATTTATCATATACGTCCCTAGTCAAATGTAGACAACCAAATTTATCTGTGGCTAGAACAATTGAAAATAGTCAATCATGGTAAAACAAACTCTACCATATTTTGGCATGGTTTACTAAAGTCAATCATAGCCAAACATAGTGGTGCACATAATCAACCATGGCTAACCACAATCAATTATGATCAAACATTACCAAATATGGTTAACCATGGAAAACTATAGTGCAAGATGGTCAACCATAATAAAATATCATGGATATTTCTTTTTTGTTAGATAAATATTTTAAATGTGCAAACCTACTAATACTCCCTACACAAGTAAACCATAGTAAACAAATGTCAATAATATGTCGACTATAGTCAACCAAAGTCAATGATGGTCAACCAAAATTTTCTATGGTCAATTATGGTTAACCATGTTCAAGAACACACAACTATGGTTAGTCACAGATAATCATGTCCAATTAAACATAACCATAATAAATCATAGTCAATGCTAGTGAAAAATGTTATCCACTGTAAATATGGACAACCTATGGTCAACATAGTCAACCATAATCAACTGTGGTCAAATATGGTCAACAAATTTTAACTATGACCAATAAAAATATATCATAGTAAACCATAGGTAACCATGAACAGCCAAAATCACCATGGTGAAGCATGGTAATCTTAAAACAACCTTGGTCTCCCATGGTAATTTGTAGTTGGCCATAGTCAAACATAATTCCCTGTAGTCAATGTTTTCAACCTTAATTACCAATAATCAAATAGGGTCACCCATGGGAAAGTAGAGTTAGATGTTGTCAATGAAATTCAACCATGTCTAGTAATAGTTACTCCTAAGATACTCATAGTAGAACATGTTCAACCATGTCAAAAATTCAACCAAAGTCAACATCATTATCCATAAGCAACATAGACACTCATGGTCAACCATGATCAACCATACTTAGTGAAATTCAACCATTGTAGACTATTGTTTGTGAAATTCATTGATACTCAAATATAGTCACATAATCAACCATGTCTAACGAAAGTCAACTATGGTCAAACTTAACCAAATATGGTCAACCATACTCAAGCATTGCAAACCATAGTCTATTGTGTTCAATCATCCTAAAGTATTGGATATTTTTATTATTAATTATATTTATTACTAATTCAAAAGTATATTAACCCTCCCCATGTCAACTAACACAACCACATAATAGAAAGTGGTTGATATACAATGATGAACAACAATATTTTCAAAAAGTAGAAAATAATAATAATATAGCATATATTAACCATTATAATGATATAAATATGATCATTACTAACACATCCATATAGATTAAACCTCTGCTAAATGCTTATATGCATCTATTCATGATAGACATCAAAGCACTTACCTCATGATACATCTCAGATTAACATATATATGTGTGTCCCTGTGTGTGTGTGAGATACATTGAAAAAACACAAGCAGAAAGAAATATTTGTGCGAATGAAATACATAATGAAATGGATCAAAAAGGGCTCAGAGCATTTAGTAAAAATCAACTTTATTTAAAATAACTCTAACCACTGCAAATAATTAAATCATTAAAGGTTCCAAGTCCAAGTCCACTCTCTAAAACCATATACTCTTGAAAGAAAAGGGACGATACTATTCATTGATATCAGAACGTTCTATCTCATCTCCTATGAGATGATACTATAATTAGCATCTGTACTGGAAGGTGCAAGGGGAAAACTGAGAGCGTTTTGGGTTTTTTTAACCCCTAGAATATATATACAAAATAATTTAGAATAGAGCTGGAAGGATATGTGGGCACTGACAATGAAAATCGCAGTTTTTGGAGTGTAAGCATAGGCAATCTTGAAAACAAAACCATTAGTGGTTTTGAGAGACACCCCCAACAAAAAGATTGTGCTTTGAATTTTTTT
>APFE030411787.1:108651-128767 GCA_000404065.3 Pinus taeda | reverse complement strand
ATTAATACTTTGATATTAATCAATTAAAAATCTAACAATACTTTGATATTAAATGTGCTAATAATTTTCTTTAAGAACTCTGAGTATACACCGATATCATATTCTTTAGGCGTTGTACGGAAATTATAATTTAATTCATTAATATTTTGTAGTAATAGTTAATATTATATAATATATATAGTATAATATATATAATCATAATGTACACTATATCTTTCTTTGATATTTAGGTAATGAATGAAATATACTAATTATATTTAATAAATATTTTTTAACTTAAATATATTTTACCAAAATTTGGTTTTTGAAAATTTTTATTATAATATATAATCGTTTGTTCATTTCATTTATTAATATTTTGATTATTGATATTATTAAATTTATTAAAATATTTTTTTTTCGTTTGCTAATTAATTAATAATTTGTCAAAATTTAATTTTCTATTTAATCTTAATTCATTAATTGTTGTTAGCGATAGTCTTCTGTAAAAATTACATAAAAGTATTTGCCAACACTTTTCAAACCAACACAATTAATTCATCGTAAAACCATTTAAAATTATTTCTGTTTACATCTAATTATTTTTTAAAAAACATTTAAATTAAATAAAAAAATATTTTTTAATTTTTAATTTCAAATTAATTTTAGATATTTTAGAAAACAAAAAATTAAATTAATAAATATATTAGTTAATTGATAATTATTATTTTTCTTTATTCCGCAACTATTTTATATAAAAATTAAGCGTGTAATAATAATGTTTTATTATGGATTTGGTCTTAAAAGTTATTTATATATTTTTGTAAGAATAAAAATATCATATTGATGATAGGAATGGGGTGTAATTTATGATTTCATTTGAAATTTAGAAATGAGTTAGAGATTCTTTTCAAAGATCAATAGTCAAAGGGAATTATCATAATACCTGAATTCATGATTATCTTTTATGTGTATAAAGAATAAGAAAAGAATTATTAAGCCACATTCTTTTAGTTAGTTTAGTAGAGAGGATTTTGATAAACACTTTTAAATAAAGGATATTGATATAACATTTTTATTCATTGGAATGGCTTAGAAAATATTTAAGAAAAGCAAGGTACAAGGTCAAATCTAGAGTAATGTGTAATAAATAGAAGCACATTATTATGTGTTTTTCTCAAAATTATGGTTACCTTATGTATGGGAATTGTTTGTAGTGTTATAGTGAAAAATAGTGTAGGATTATTTTTTCTACCACTTTCACATGTGAATTAATTTGTATAGAAAGAAACAAATAATGTTTGATAAATATAGTTTGATTGTTTGAGTTATGGACATATTCTAGAATTTTCTAGGGATTTTAGGCTTCTCTCATCGCAATCGTTTCTTTGGTTATTAGGCACCTTGTAGCCTTCAGAAATTTTCAACCTACACTCTCGACTTTACCTCAAGTTGTCTTTGTCTATTTTTATGGTAGTGAGATATAATCTTTCTTGGTTTCATACCTGATTAACTTTGGATTTTAGTCACACTCGTCCTAGGATTTTTAGTTGGTGGTTGTTTATTTGCATTGTGTTGGAGGGTATAATTAGCTTGGTCGATTATACATGATAGTTGATACTATTCAACTATTTAAGTAAAAAATTAAGTTCGTCGACCAGATAGTCGATCTATTATCAAAGGTAGTTTGACAGTTATAACTACCTTGTAATTTAATGATAGATATAAATAGGTTATTTATATAACATAGAGGTGGAGATAAGGGGGATATATTGACTAATGATTCTAGATAGAGGTAATTTTTTGTGTCATTACATAATGGATACCTATAAAATTTATTCACCATTACCTTGAGATAACATTTCCCACTAACAAATTGCTATGAAAATATGTCAAATTCATCTAGGTGAGGAATGCAATGCATCATTGAAAATACCTAAAAGAAAATTGGTAGAAGCTCCAATACCAAGATTTCCTTATTGGGAAAATAAAATTTATGTTCATTTTAAGGCCCCAAATGTTGTAGTTAGAGCTATCTTGGCTCAACCCAATGATGAGACAATAAATGACCCTAAAGTGTGTGCTAACATGAAAGTAAACAATTCCAAAAGAAATATTCTACTATGAAACATGAAGGCCTAACGAGTTTTCCATATAGAAGTTTTGACATGATATCTTGGTTCTTACATGCATCCCCTCTATGTTATCAAAGATTTATCTGATAGGCCTGCCACTAACTTATGATAAAAAATGTGGTAAAAAATTCACAATCCCCTAGTGACCTAAGTGTAAACAATCACAAAATAGAGAGGAGGAAGAAGAGGAACACGCCTTACTTCTAGAGGTTGATCCTAGCTTCTGTTTGACTAGTTGTTACTTCAAAGATGCAATCCTTGGCTCCTATCACCTATAACCTAGAAACAAATACCTAAATCATCCCAAATCATATCATCCAACCGTAAATTATCATTAGCACAATAACTCACAATATAATATATAAATGAATGCCTTCATTTCGAAATTGAAAATGATATAAATGAGGGAAAGTAGATTCTTTTCATTAAACAAGACGTCTAAAACAATTGAAGCACCTCCAAGCTCTTCAACCCAAGGTTCCTCCTCTAACCAACACTCGTAGTTGATCTCATTCTAGACATTAATGTATCATAAGGTTGAGACCTTACTAGTGGGATATAGTCTTTCCTGGTTTCATACTCAATAAACTTTGGATTTTAGTCACACCACTTGTCCTAGGAGTTTTATTTGGTGGTTTTTTATTTGTAGTGTGTTGGAATTTCTAATCAACTCTATTGATTAGGCCCCATAGTTGATATTATTCAATTTTCCAATTCAAAACATAATTTGGTTGACCACACAGTCACATTGATTGATAAAGGTAGTTACACAATTATGAGTATGGTGTAACTTAATGATACATATAAATAGGTCATTTATATAACATAGAGGTGGACATAAGGGGGTATAATGTATGTGATATTGTACACTAATAAAGAAACTTAATTGTTGGTATCTTATTACTTTTGTTATATGCTTGTTTCTCTCATGATCTATGTGTGTATATTTATGTTAATTTGTATTGTATAATATATTTCTCCATGGATAGCCTATGAGTAACCGCTTACAAGTCCCTAGATTACAACATTGGTTCCCTTTTCCCTAGTTTTTGAACTCGATTTTGAGCAAGCATGCATACATAGATGTTGATTTTGGAGGAGATTTATGAATGGTGGGAGTGAAAAATAAAGAATTGTCTTAAGAAATACATAAGAAGAAATAAGTTGATGTTAATAGAAGTAGGAATGCATTTCTTCATAGAGACTCATGAGAGATTCCTAGAATTCATCCTTGAAGAAAATACTAAATGCCGTTAGACATTCTACTAGGGAATATACTTATGGATGAACAAATTTTAATGATAAATATCACTAAAAGAGGTCGAACAAATTTGTATGAGTGAGTCGAAAAAAATTCAATAAATATTGTGAAGAGTAGGCATTTGAAGAAAGAGTATTAGTTGATAAAATTAAGAGAAATTTCCATGAAAATTTCCATGATGATTCTTATGTAGCATACCTTCCCTTCTTCATAAATTATTGCTAGAGAAAGGGGCCAACCACATAGTTGAATATAACTACCACATTATCTTCCATTTGAAAATGCCAATTGGGAGAAAAGAAAGAAATGGGTAGAAGTTTATATAGGAAAATTGTAAAATCAAGAGAGACACTTTAGATTATTTCTTGAGTAAATAAATCCATTAATTATGATATCCATCATTGACCTTGAGTATGTTAGGACTAGTGATGGGGAGGTGGTTGATTTGTGAGATGCATTAGCTAGAGTTTTGTGAATTAACTGCTTGAAAAATATCACGCAAGCATCAAGGAGGAAGTAAATTGAAGGAAAATATACACTAGAAAAAGGATTAAATCAAAATACTATATGTTTTTCTTAGTGGTTCACAGATACTGGGTGGTTGCTACATCCACAGGAAAATCTGGGAATATCAACCCCAAAGGGAATAAAAAATCCCACTGATTAAACTAGTAAGGCATAACCCCAAGGGCATCGAGGAGAATTGACCCTATGGTGTCTTGATTGGTGAGTTACTTAGCAATGGGAACTCAACTAATTGAGCTAATCCTTGGGGCTTTCGAAAGAATACATGTTAAATGTAATATCATAAACCTTTAGTTGAAATTCAAAAAATTGAAAGGGAAAAAATGAAAAGGAAAGAAGAGGAGATACATAATGTAATGATCCCTAAACATCAGGAAGAAAGAATCTTTAGGAGTTGCTAGTTGATGTACTAGATTCACCCGAAATTGATAGAGATCAACTCGATTTGAGAGGGGCTTCCCTAATCGTTCTTGAGCGTGCTAATAACTTTTTGTTCATCATGGAAACAAATGGTACTCAAAAACTTGTATATACTATCAAAATTTTGGACATTCATGGATTCATCCCAACATTGTAAAAATATCTTATTCCTCAATATGCTAGTTCGCATATTGAAGAGTTTCTCCATTAGAGATTAAATCTAGATATTTATCCTTTTTAAGTGTGGTATAGGGTTGATTCACAAGGAGATAATCATGATAGACTATTGGTATAAATACCATTGGTAAACTAAAGCTAGCTGGGTTGACAAGAACTCAAAAATATAAATTTCCATAGGAAGGATCTCAAGGACACATCTCCCTCCACTGAATTTAATTACTAAAGAAGAAGACTCCAAGTTAATGGATAACCATAATGAATTAACACAATCCCAAGAAGGGAAGTTCACCAAATATATAGATAAAACCTTCCACCAAATATATAGATAAAACCTTCCAAACAAGTCAAACTCTCTTAGCGGATAAGGAATTCAAATTCATCAAATCAAATAAAGTAACATTGACAGAAGAAGTGACTTAAACTTCTAAAGTCAATTTGGCCATCCTAAAACGAATGAATAAAACTCAATCAAATGCATAGGTTTAATCAAATAATCAACAAACATAGGCCACTCCTTCTTCCTAACATAAGTTACAAATTAAGGAAAATATGGGCTTGAAAAACATTCTAATATAGGAACGAAAAGAGAACCCAAAATGTCACTCATTTATATGTGAAAAATATTGGGATACATTACGCTTTAATGATGACTATTAAAAAAATGGACTAGTTCACTGATACGCTTAAAAAATAACATTAACATGTTTCATGAAATTCACAGCAAATCATACATGAAATAAATCATAGATAAAATCCAACTTCATATGTTTATTTAAAGCACAACATGTCAAACATTTTTCTACTCAAATACTAAAGGAAATCAAGCAATGATAAGGAAAAACAATAAAAGAGTATGACAAAGTAGTTAAGTAGTTGTTAAGTCAAATTCCTTTCAATATAAATGAGCACTTCTGGTCCATTGGCATGCATCAAGACTACTACACAAAATTAGAGGACCATTGAAACTGCATTAGATTAAGTCATGAGAGGAAGGACTAGAAGAGGAACAAAATGTAGAAACTAATGACAATTGACCTTCAATGTCATCATCTTCAACCAACAGGTGCTAAGATGAAAAAATAGAAATATTTTAGCAATTTCTTAGAATTTTAGCTATTCAAAGAAACAACCTTTGGTTCATAAATTGCAATAATGAAGGACACATAGAATATAATTATAAATTTGGTGATCCATTTGAGAATTGAATTTCTATGTGAAATTTTTCAAACTTTGACAAATCATGATATTAGAGATTTTCTACACAATTTAAAGCAAGTGAAACCAAAATGGTGTGGAATATATGAATAATTTAGTCATAAAACACAATAATATCATTCGAATAGTAAGAATAGTACAAATTATCATGTAATACATCACATAGGAATCCAACCACAATATGCAATAAAATAATGGCTATCAATGGCATGGAGAATATGGAGAAAGAAGTGATTATCAAGGAAGAGGAGGAGGTAGAGGAGTAATATTTACAAAAGATTATAGAGGTTTGGGACAAGAAAAATTACACTATTTTAAATTCTATAAATATGACCGCCTTGTCCTCAACTCTCTTTTGAAAGAATGAATTGATCTAAAAATTTGCAACATATGTGGTGCAAGGGGCCACTATTTGGAGGTTTTCACTATCATGCTAGAAATAATAATGATTTAAATAAAGGTCAAAGTAGTACAATATATACCTAAATAAGAAGTCTTAAACCCTAAGAATCTATATGCCATTACCATATTAAGATCTAGCCAACAAATCATCATGTAAGGGAAAAGTCTTGTTTGACCATTGAAGAATAAAAATGCATATCCCGATCCTAATCAAGAAAAGGTACTGGTAGAAAAAACAAGGGAATTATTGAAGAGAAAATAATATTTTAAAATTTTAAATCATGAAGATTCCATGAATCATTGTCACATTTACTGAAACATAAATAGTTGGTTGATTGATTGTGTGAATTGCTTAACATTTTGAAGGAATGAAAAGAAGAGAAAAGATCTTATAAAAACATTTAGAAGTTATCACTAAATAAAATGAAGGATATTTATGATTTACAAACGAAACTAGAAAATAATGGTTATAAGGTAAATCAAGCCATTATCAACCTTGGTTCCCAAGTAGAAATTCTCCCTAGGGAAATGTGGATAAATTTGGGAAAATCTCGGTAGCAGAGAATAATGAACCACATAAATTTAGCATATCAACATTTTGTTGAACCCATTGACACTTTAATAAACATATAGATGGTCATAATGGGTATTTTGACTAAATTTGACTTTGAATTTATTCACTTAATTGAAGTATTTCTAGCATAACCAACATAAGTCAGTTGACCTTGGGGAAGAAAATATAAAGGAATTATCTTTTTGGAGAGAGATAACATTAAATTGAAAGGAAAATGTTGAAATACAGTAATTTCCCTAGATCCCAAAGATAGGAATCCCTAGGTAGGAATGTGGGATGAAGATAATAAAATTAGAAAGATACATAGAGTCGTGAATAAATATAAAAATAGTGGTGAATCAAATGCAACCGAAGAAATTTTATGCACCATTATCAATTGGCCGAAACTAAGACAATGCATTGTTTGAATGAAAAATTTTAAACTATCAGAGTTAAGAAAAAAAGAATGTTTGTCAATTGAGGACATTCCTATTAAAATATCTCCACTCATGTTTTTATATAAAGGAAATTCCAATTGTGTATGAGTAAAAGAGAAAGAAGACATCCACCCTCCTACTAGCAGAGCTAAAAGAAGGACCATGTCATCCACAATGATTGAATTATGACAAGGTATCAAAATCAATTAGAGGGAATGGTTGGATGCAAAACTTGTTCTAATCTTTCACTTGCAAGTTTCCTGATGGTGGGAAGAAAATGGTCCTCAATTGTAGACATCGTTGACTACCACTATATACTTCATAAAAATATTTGGTGCTTGTAAGCTTTGTTCCTAGGCCAACATACCAGTCTTCAAATTAGACATGACCTTTTCACTCATATTCAAAAATTTGAAACTGAATGGAGAATAATTAGGTACATGGACAAGCATATTTGGTCTCACATGTTTCTATAATATATCGTATAACAATATAAAATTAAAGAAGAAAGAGGCCACACATTTGCTTGGTTTTATATCATTTTTTTTTTCAATGAATTCAAATTTTTACTACGATAAGGAAAGAGATTTGAGGTGGTGTAATAAATAAAGGAATTCTTGGAGAAACTAGATCCCAAGAAATTATTAAAAAGTGGTAAGTCCAAAGTTGAAACAAGATCAAATTTGACTTGTAACTTAATTTCATGTCATGATAAACTTACTACTCACTAGACAAATATGGAAAATGTAGGTTTAGCTACTATCACTTTTATATGGATAAATTATCATCCTAAGGTGAATAACCAAGTCAAAATTGTCTTAGAAATATTTAGTGAGTAAAATGACAAGCCTAAAAAAGTTATATTCCTTTCAACTCAGAATAAAGTTGTAGAGGGAATAACAAAATTAGACAAATCCAAGCAACTTTAATGGATGTATGTCAAAGGAAAGGCAATGTATTCTAATATTTCTATAGATGACTATCCTAAAATGGCTCAAAAAGGTGAGTACTAGTTGGATAAGAAGACAACAAAAATATTTGATCTACTATGGGAATATCAAATAATGTTTGGAAGGGACTAGAAGGACTTGAAAGGGATAATAAAAGATATGGCGAAGATGAAAATTTACCTCATAATATGTACTAATATTATTAGGAAATGAAATACAAGCTAGCATATAAATATAATCCCATTTTGTAGAAACAAGTAGAGAAAATGTCAGTGCAGGCATAATCTTCCCTATTAATAAATCAGATGGGGTAGCCTGATGGTCATCCAACTAAATAAGAATTACTAGAAAAAACTAAGAATTTGTACCAACTTTAGAGTTTTTAATAAATTAAAAATAATTGATCTATTTGGGGAATCCATTTTTTCTCAAAAAATGATAAACAAAGTGGTAGGTCATGAATGTTATCCTTTCATTGATGGATTTTCAAGGTATAATCAAGTATCAATTACTATGGAAGATCAAGAAAAAACCACATTTATATATGAATTTGGATCCTTTACATGCCATGTGTGATGACACTTCAATATATAATAATAGTCTCTTTATATGACTTTTTAATATTATTGTATGCTACATTTCCAGAAGATATAATATATATAATATATATATATATATACTACAAACTTATGGTTTTTATATTTTGATGATTGGGTTATATATAGTCTAGTAGAGAGCACTACATTTGGCTAAAAATATTAGAAATTTTGACAAATATAAATTTGCCTCAATATAAAATAAATGTATCTTTTCAACCCCAATTGGAATACTTTTGGGATAGATCACATGTAAAGAAAATCTCAAAGTCAACATGGTAAAGATAAAAATAATCCTTCATCTCAAAAACCTAATCATTAAAAGAAGATGAAAACATTTCTGGGAAACAATGTGTTATGACAAAAAATGACCACCTATCCATAATAATTAGGTGGATTGAAATACACCATGTTAGTGTGAGTATTACACATTAAAACTTAGTTTCACCTAAGGAAATAACCTAAGGAACCACTTTTCCTAAGTTATTTCCATTAATTATCCCATTTACATGAGAGTAATCAATAAATTCATTATTTTTATGTTATTCTTATGTAAATAGGTTAATTAATGGAAATAATTTAGGAAAAGTGGTTCCCTAAGCTATTTCCATATGTGAAAGAAGGTTTCAATGTGTAAAACCTATACTAACATGGTGCATTTTGATTAACCTAATAATTTTGGCTAGGTGGCCACTTTTTGTGTGATAACACAATGGATATTATTTAAAGTTTATTCACCATTAATCTATATAACCTTTCCCATAAACATATTGTTATGAAAATATTTTGAATTCATCTAGAGTTATGAATGCAATACATCCTTCAAATTACTTAAAATAAAACTGGTAAAAGCTCCAGTTCTAATATTTCTTTATTGGGAAAATAAATTTAATGTACACAACAATGCCTCAAATATAGTGGTTGGAGATATCATAGCTCAACCCAATGATGCAAGAATCAACCATCCTAATGCATGTGCTAGTAGGAAAGTCAACAAATCAAAAATAAATTATCCTATTATGAAGCATGAAGGCTTAGCAATGACATTCTCGTTATAGAAGTTTTGAACTTATCTCTTGGTACTTATATGGATTTCCTTTATGTTACTAGATATTCTATCCCATAGGCCTACATACTAATCTATTATAAAGAAATGCTAGACATTATCTAATACCCTAGTGATATAATTGTTAAAAATCATGAAATAAAGAGGAGGAAGAAGAGGGACATGCCTTACTTTTGGAGGTTGATCCTAGTTTCTCCTTAATGAGTGGGTACTATAAAGATCCAATCCTTGGCTCCTATTAAATATAACTCGGAAATATAGAACAAATGTAAGAAATGTTGTCATTGACATAAAATATCAAGAAGATGTAGGAAAAAATAGATATGGTTGCAAGAAGAATGAAGCTCAACTCAAAGAATGGTAAACACAAAACTAGAGAAGATGCATTGACTTTGAATCCATTTTTGATGAAACATATCAACTCAAGAGGACTTGGAACCCACTCAAATGGATAAATCTCTTAAAGATATTTCTAGTGATATACGGAAGTTTGCAAATGGCTTTCTGGATCAAAAGTTATTGCAGGTAAAAGTTAGGTAGCCCCTAAAAGTCAAAGTTGCAGAGTTAAATTGGAGAAGGGCCAAAATTGATGACAAAATTAGCAATTGGGAAAAGTTGGCAGAGTCTTGGCAAAAGAATCTAAACTAAAGTTTTCGGTGAATGTGGCTTACAATGCAATGGAAGAAGCAAATTTCTATTGTCCAGTGGTGGAGACCATTACACAAAGCCTCCTGACAGATTTTTCCCTACAAAAGTAAAGGTGCACATAGAGGTTTAGGTCCAAGATGACATAGGACTAGGATACATGGGAAAAGAAGAAGGTTTTAAAGTAGTAAAAGGTTGGGACACTTCAATTTTTCTAATAAAAAAATCAATCAAAAATCAAGGCCCGAGAACCCCTTTCTCTTTTCTCACTAGAAGAAATGTGGCAGTATTTTACTTGTTTGATATGACATGAGCTTGATCTCAGACTTGAGGACACATGTCATGTGCTTTTATCATTTTTGGGTGGGAAATTGGCCCAAATATGAGTGACACATGTCAACATTCAGATGGCACCACGTGAAGTTAGTGACATGAGCATGATGTCACACAGGAAGGGATTCTCCAGAAGATTTTAAGAGGTTCATAAGCTATGGCATTTGGACTAACTAGGCATCAAGAAGATGTGGTAGTTGTAAGAGAAAACTCAAACTTGTTGGTCATTGATTGGCTCGCAAATGTAATGGTGGTACCAATGGAACACATCACTTTGGAGGCACCACATTGGAAGGAAATAAAAAGGGCGCAAGGAAAGGACACCTAGGATGAATTAACACCAGGAAATAGTGGTAGGTACAATTAGAGCCAATGACCAATGGAAGGAGCAAAGGTAAATAATGTTGGACACAAAAGACACATAATCTTGAAATGGAAACCTTAGAGGCGTTTTCAAATACTCTCTACGGAAATAAATATGGGGGGAAAGGTTTAAGGAAAAAACAAGGTTATGTGGAGAGTTGATGACCAAGGGAATGAAGAATTGTAAAATAAAATAAAGCCCTTAGGGCCTAAATAAGGGGAGAACACAAGTTTTTGGTGTTTTTTTTATATAAAAAGTGCTCGGTCTCTAGGTATATATATATATTACATTAATATATTAAAGTGATTTGGTGCTTAAGACAAACGTTTCAAGCCTAAAGTGTGAACAAGTCAAAAAATTGGTGTTTTTATTAGAAATATGTTGGCCTATGTTAAAGAACTTGGGATTTATTTTGAAACTTTAAAGCATGAACGAGTCAGCAACACAAGGTTTGGCGTTTATGGAAAATATACTAGTAACGTTAAAAGGATAACATGAATGAGATGGTAGCTCAAATGGAAGAACATATGGATTAAGAGGAAGATTTAGTAGTAATATAAACTTGGAGATCAATCAAAATTAGAAAATCCCTGCTAAATTCTAAAAAATTCGAGAATGAAGAAAATTAACAGTTACGTTTAGTTTTTCTTGTAGAAACAGGTGAGAGGTGTTTGAAGACTTGGAAAGAACATGCATATGACTTGAAAAAAGAAATAAAAAGAAAAAAATAAATATTCATGCAAGAATTAAAGTGAAAGTTAACTAAAGAGCAAGGAATTAAAAATATTAGTCCAAAAATCTTATAAGAGCATAATCAAATTTGTAAGAATATGGTTGTTAGTGTGTGAGATGGATTGATGTTACTAACATGTTTAGTGGTTTTTGTTCAGTGATCAGAGATGGTTGAAGGTTTTTTGATGGTGATTTTAGTAAGTGATTAATGAGAGTTGTTTTATTTGTTTGTAAAAGGATACAACTTTCATGATTTGAGTACGAAAATTTTATGAAATTTGAATCATTGAGGTCTAAAATGTGGTAGCTTGCAAGGTAGGGGTTGTAGCTCCTTCCAATAGTTGTTGGTAAAAATTACGGGTTATATCTCGTTTTAGTGGTAGCTAATAAAATTAGAAGTTGCAACTCCTTTTAGTTGTGGCTAATAAATCAGCGAGTAGTAGGTTCCTTCTGTTTATAGCTAGAGAACTTTTGTAACAACAAGTAGAAGCTTGCCTTTGTGAAGAAATTGTAAAAGGGTTCTAAAATAATTTTTATGTTCTCTTTGTGCTAATTATATTGATTATTTCAATACTCATATGAACTAATTGTTGAAGTATTCATTTGTTTCCTAATATATTTTCAAGTAAAATAAAGATATAAAATTCTTACAATACTGATTCACCCCCACCAGTATTGTCCTGGTTTCTAACAATTAGTATCATATCCTACCAAGTTACTTTACATCGATTTAATAAATATAAGTAAGATCAAGGAAAATGGCAAACCATGAAGGAGGATATACCAATAATGCACATATTCTCAATGGAACAAACTATGTGTTTTGGAAAGTAAGGATGAAGACCTATATGAAGTCGCTTAGATCCCATGTGTGGAATGTTCTGGAAGAAGAATATAAAAGGCCGCAAGCTTTGATTACTAGAGATTAGAAGATGGAATTCAAGTGCAATTCTAAAGTCATGAATTCCATTCTTGTTGGCCTCCCTAAATCATAATTAGTCAACGTAATGGATTACTCAATAACAAAATCTATTTAGGATAAGATGAGTAGCTAATATGAAGGTGACAACAAGGTAAAGCAAGCTCAAATTCAATATTTTATAATGAAATTTGTGTATTTGATGATGCATGATGACGAAGACATCTCTAAATACTTCCTAAGAGTTGATGAGGTTGTGAACACTATAAGAGGCCTTGATGAGAAACTTAAAAGAGCCAGTAGTAGTTCAAAAGGTGTTGATTGGTCTCTCCCTGAGAGATTTAATCCCATGTTTTCAACCATTAAGGAGATGACCAATATGAAATCTCTAGCCCTGGATCAATTGCTCAGTACTCTCACTACCTATGAGACATGAATATCTAATGGCAAGCTTACTGCAAAGGAGTCAAATGTCAAAGCAGAGAAGAAGCCCTGGAAGAGCATGATGATTCATGTTGTTCATTAGATGAAGGGGAAGTCAAGTTCATGATGAGCTCAAGAGAGGCTCAAGAAAGTACAAAGGTAAGCTACCTTTCAAGTGATTTAACTAAATTTGGTCACGATGCTTCCAAGTGTCCTAAAAAAAAATATGATACTAGAGAGAAGCTTAAGAAAGTGCAAAAGGATAGAAAGAAGGCTGAGAAGAAGATCTTCTACACTCAAGATTCTAGCTCCTTTGGAGGTCAAGGGAAAAAATCCTCAAATGAGGACAAAGATGATGAAAGTCCAAAATAATTTATGCTTATGGCCATAAAAAATATAGAAGTAGAAGTTGTTAATTCTGATGAAAAAGAGGCTGAATTTGATTTAGAAGGAGAGTTGGTGAGTGATCTTGAAGAGATTGAAAGGCCGAGGAAGAAAAATAAACCCAAGAAAGAATCATTGATCAAAGATAAGGTCATATTTGTTGAACCTCTTCTATTGAAAATTAAAGAAGGCAAAAAGATACAAGATAATTTAAATCAATAGCTCAATGAGAAAAATCAATCTTGTGAAAGGCTTGAAGGAGGAATCAGTCTATTATGGAAAGAGCTAGAGAAGGCTAAACCTCAACTGAGTTTTAATGCAATATTTTGAAAGGGAAATGCATGTTTGAATGAGCTCCTTCAGGCTCAAAGGGTCTCAATTCATAGAACTAGTCTTATATTTGAGGCCAAGTATACCTAAAGAACTAATTTAAAGGGTAAAAAGTAGATTACCTATGTATAAGTAGCCAAAAGTGGTCACAACAAAATATAAAAATATGGTTCAATGTAGAAGGAAGGAGAAAAAGGGAATGCATAATCCAATATGTAGCCAAAGATAAATCAAGAGCAACAAAATACAAGGAGAGATTTCACTCAATAAGGAAAGTTCAACGTTGCAGAAGAAAATTGAAATAAATAGAGAGCATCCTAGCAAAGAGCCATAAACCAATTTTCTCCTAGGTATGAAGGATTGTTTCTAGGATATTGGTTCATATGCATAAATTATGGACACAAAGTAATCAATTGAAAAGTGAATCTCATATAGATATCTCGAGCCAGGAAGAAGAAATTACTAGCCAATCAAACAAAGGATGAACATACCCACATACAACAATTCATTTACTCCTTTGAATAATTTTATTCAGTTCTTAAACTATCAGAATTTTGGCAATAGAGTAACAAATTGTAGACTTAGGAATAAAGAGAATGAACTAGTAATTGAGAAAACAAGTAAGGAACCCAAAGTCTAGAAAGAAAATGAGAATTCAAAGTAGTCTAACATTGGTTTATATGATCATAATGGATTCAGCCATTAGTATGTTGATAGTGGCTATTATAGGCACATGTTAAGATATAAAAGTGAGTTTTTGACATGGAAACCAGTTGAGAAAGGTAGTTTGACCTTTGTAAATAATGCACCTAGTAATATTATTAGCAAAGGAGTTGTCAGTCTGGAATATGGAAGAGGTAAAGCCAAGAATGTTTTATTTGTTAATGGGTTGGAGCATAATTTGCTCAATGTGTCTAATATGTCTAACCAAGCCTATGATGTGTTGTTTAGAGATAATAATTGTCAAATCAAGTCTGTAGGCACTAGAGAAATAGTAATGGAAGCAATAAGAACATACAATATTGTCTATGTTCTAAAAGAGAAGAAAGAGAGGTGTTGTTTGTCAAATATTAACGAGAGTTGGCTTTGCATAAGCAATTGGACATTTAAGTTTTGATCAAATATTTATATTTGGCAAGAAGAATGTTGTTAAAGATCTTCCAAATCTTTCAAAGCTTGAATTTAATATTATTTGCAAGTCTTGTTAGTTAGGAAAGCAAGTTCGAGTTCCTTTCAAGTACAAGGAGAGATCATCATTGAGGTCATTAGATCTAGTACACATGGACTTATGTGGACCTTCAAGAATGAAGACACTAAGCTAAATTGTGTTTCATGATTATTATTGATGATATTAGTAGAATGGTGTGGTTGAATTCCTTAGATAAAAGTCAAAATCCTTTAAGAAATCTAAATAATTTAAAGCCATGGCTAAAAATGAGACAGGCTATAAAATCAATAGTATAAGCCCTGAAAATGGAGGTGAATTTATTTCATAGGAATTTGATGAATTTTCCAAGTACCATGGTATTAAAAGGTAGTTCACTACAACTAAGACTCCTCAAAAAAATGGTGTAGTAGAGAGCCAATAGATTACTTTAGCAGTTAGCCAAAGTCATGATGGGAGAAAGAAATGTTCAGCAAGAATTTTGGGCTGAATCCATTCACACAACAGTGGTGTTTCTTAGTGAAGCCTGATTTAGGAAAAATAATGATAAAAATCTAGATGAACTTTGGTATCAAAGATCTGCTACAGTCACACATTTTAGAGTGTTCAGAAGAAAGTGTTAGATCAAAAGGAATGAAGAAAAGATTGGTAAGCTTTATGCAAGGGCTCATAAATGTATTTTTCTTAGATATTCTCAGAATAACAAAGGCTATAGATGCTATAATAAGAATATAAAATAAATAGTTTACTACATTGATGTCAAAGTTGATGAACACATTGAATCTATAGCCTATCATCTAATAAATAAAGGTTCAAATGAGCCCATCAATAATGATGAGAATATCGATCAACCACTTTCAGATGAATATAATGAAGTTCCCCTTAGTACTCAAACCAAATATCCTATAAGGTGTGTGAAAGAACGCCACCCAAGTAACCAAATTGCTGGTGATTTAAACACAGGTGTGGAAATGAGAATAATGTTACTAAATCATCCCACTCAAGCACATGTAGATATCCTATCGATGATGGAGCCAAAGGATGTCCCATAGGAAATCAAGGATGATAATCAGTTAAAATACATGCATGAAGAAGGGGACCATATCTAGAAGAATTAGAGTTCGGAGCTTGTTCCCAGACTAGCAAACAAGAATGTTATTAGCACGAAATGGGTCTTCATGAACAAGTTAAATGAGTGTGGTGAAGTGGTCAGAAACATGGAAAGGTTAGTGTGAAAAGGTTATGCACAAATTCAAGGTCCAGTCCTTGATGAAACCTTTTCTCTTGTTGCTCGATTGGGGGATATTATAATCTTTTTGGCATTTGCATGTTTCAAGAAATTCAATATATATCGAATGGATGTCAAATTTGTTTTTCTAAATGGAGTTTCATTGGAAGAAGTTTACATAGAGAAGTTAGATGGTTCTCAACTACTAGAACATCCTCATTATGTTTCTAAGTTGAAGAAGGCCTAGTTGAAGAATTCCTTTATGGTCTCAGGTAAGCCCCAAGAGCTTGGTATTCCAAGTTGGATAGTTATTTGATCAAGTGTGGTTTCAAAAGAGGCACAATTGATAATAACTTATATGTGAAAACTAATGATAAAAAAATATTAGTGGTGGTTATCTATGTTGATGATATTATTTTTACCAATGATTCAAATTAATTCACATGCTAGTTTGGAGTTGATATGAAGGTCAAATTTGAGATGTCTATGCTCGGAGAACTCTCTTATTTCCTTTGTAAATTGCACAATATTCTAAAGGAATTATTATCTCACAAAGCAATTATCTCAAGGAAGTATTGGAATAAATTTGGTGTGGAGGAGAATTCTTTGGTCAACATCCTAATAGTTATAAGATACAAGTTGATCAAGGTTGATAAATCACCAAAAGTGGACCAGAATTTATAGATATATACTATTGGAAACCTCCTCTATGTGACAACCTCAATGAGAAACATGGACCAAACATTATGCAAGTAGTTGGTATCGTCGGAAGATTTCAAGAAACCCTTAGAAGGAGCCATCTTCTAATAGAAAAGAGGATCCTCAGATATCTAAGAGTGACAATGGACTATAGACTTCGGTACTTGTTGATGGCTAATATTATTCAAATCAACATTTAGGAGACCACCTAGTTAGAGCCCCAAATCAAACTCTTTTCAATTTGGGATGATTGTTGTCACTAGTTTTTATTAGGTTCTGTTATATTGTTTCAACGACTAGCCCATGTAGTTAACCGGGGGGTTAGAAGGGTGGCAGAGCCCCCCTTTCATTGTGTCGATTGTGCAGCGGGGAGTCATAAGGGGTTTGAGGGGTGCAAGTAACCCCACTCTATGGGCAGACCCACCTATGGTTTTGTGCATGATTTTCACACATGCTTTTGAACGTGATGGTTTTCGGTACATGGTTTTGGTCCATAGTATTGGATGCTTCAGCATGTATAAATATGTATTATAACATTCAAAGGAACATAATGAAAAATCAAGCTAGTAGTCTCGGTTTTGGGATCCAAGGGAAAATCTTAGTGTATATTTGTTTTATGTGTTATGCTCTCGCATTGTTTATTCTATGTGTTTTATAATTTGTATGTAGAAAATTTATGTACGGGGTTAAAAAATACATTTGGTATCAGAGTTGTTTTGGCTTCAAGGGGATGCATTTGTTGCTAAGGGGTTTCACTTGGGCCTGTGATTGACCTTGTTCAGTGGGAGATCTATGAGATCGATTTTGGTGGTGAAAGAAGATGGAGAGTAGTGGAAATATAGAGATCGAGAAATTTAATGGTCAGATTTTTGAGTTGTGGAAACTCAATATGGAGGATCCATTGGTGCATAAAGATCAGTGGATCGTGGTATATTTGGGTACTAAACCAACGGGAGTGTTTGATGAATAATGGAAGAAACTGGATCAGAAAGCAAAGAGAACAATACGATTATGTGTCTCAGATTTAGTATTGTTGAATGTATCAGGGGAAGCTACAACGAACGCTTTGTGGGACAAGTTAGGGACTTTGTACCAATCTATGTCTCTAGTGAATAAAATTTTCCTGTGGAAAAAGTTGTATAACGTGAGGATGAAAGATGGAGACTCGGTGATACAGCATATGAATGCATTTAATACTATGGTAAGTCAGTTAGCAACTATTGATATTAAAATTTCAGATCAAGATAAGTGCAACAGTTTTTGGTGTTCTCTACCAGATTCATGGGATAATGTGGTTATTGTAATAAGTAGCAATGCAACAACCTTGAATTTTGATGAAATAGTCTCATCCTTGCTGACGAAGGAGATGAGATGGAAAAATATGGAGAGCTAGAATGGTGATGCATTGTCTATACGAGGACAATCCCAGAACAAAAATAAAAATAAGTCATCAAGTGGGAGATCTAATTCTAAAGGGAGAAATAAATCTCTAGGAAAACCTATAAAGGTGGTGTGCTGGAAATGCAGAAAGGAAGGGCACTACAAAAGGGACTGTAAATCTAAATCTCCTGATAAAGGAAAGGGTCTAATGATGCTCCTTCTGCAGAGGTGAAAACCACCTTAGATGAAGGTGGGGATTTGTACTTGGCTTCTTCAAGTACACATGTAGATCATGAAGCATGGTTGATTGACTCAGGTGCATCATTTCACTTCACTCCCAATAGAGAGTGGTTCTGCGAGGATGAGAAATATGATGGTGGTGATGTCATCTTAGGGGATGATAGGAAGGCTGGAATCATTGGTCGTGGAAAAGTAAAAATGAAGTTGCAAGGTGGAAGGGTTAGAACACTTCTGGGCATTCTGCATATTCCTGCATTGGCCAGAAATCTAATTTCTATAAGAAAGTTAGATGATGCATGCGTAAAAATAGTGTTCAAGAAGGATAGTTGTAAGATGGTTCAGGGAGCACTAGTATTGATTCGGGGAGTTCGGATTGGAACTCTGTACAAGCTGCAAGGTAGCACGATTGTTGATCGGTGCAACAGTTCTATTGTTCTTGAAAGTGGAGTAGAAAATCTAGTGGTCTCTGGAGAGAAGACCATGTTGTGGCATCAAAGGCTTGGACATATTGGAGAGAAGGGCCTTCAAATACTTCATGGTAAAGGTACAGTAGAAGGTACAAGTAATAGCTCTTTGGATTTTGACTTTTGTGAAAATTGTCTATATGGGAAGCATAGTCGATTGAATTTCCCCTCTAGTGGTAAGAGGGAAAAACATATATTAGAGCTTGTGCATAGTGATGTGTTTGGACCTATAAAGGTTCCATCACTGGGTAAGTCTGTGTACTATGTATCATTTATAGATGACTTCTCAAGGAATACATGGATATATTTCCTTAAGAAGAAATCTAAAGTATTCAATAGTTTTAAAGAATTCAAGGCTCTAGTGAAAAACTAGACAGAGAAGAACATAAAGGTGCTGAGGATAGATAATGGTGGAGAGTTTTGCAGTAAGGAATATGAATAATTCTGTAAGAAGTGTGGTATAGAACGATAGAAGACTACTCCATGTACACCTTAACAAAATGGAGTTGCAGAAAGAATGAACAAGACATTGACGAAAAGGGCAAGAAGAATGCTCAATGGTGCCAGGTTAGGATACGAATTCTAGGCAGAGGCGTTGGAGATAACATGTTACCTGGTCAACAGATCACCTTCATTTGCATTGGAGGATAAAACTCTATAAGAGGTATGGACTGGTAAGAAACCCTCTGTTTCACATCTGAGGGTATTTGGATGTGATGCATATGTACATGTCCTAAAGGAGAAATGAACCAAGTTGGATAGTAAATCTAACAAGTGCATCTTTATTGGGTATAAGGATGGTTTAAAGGGTTATAAGCTTTAGAACCCAGTAACAAGGAAGTTTGTGTATAGCTGAGATGTGGTGTTCAAAGAGGTTAAAGATGTTATTAAACATGAAGTCCAACCAAAGGAACCTAAGAAGATAGTGTTTGAGCTAAAGGAGGAAGAATCAGACTCTACAGCAAAGGAGGAATCAGAAGATGAAGAGCCACAAACTCCGGGTGTGAGAACATCAGTTCGAGGAAAAAGGCAGCCACAAAGGTATAGTCCATATGATTTTTGTTCAAAGTTTTCTTTATCTATTAATTATG